>JBBPDE010031963.1:0-10350 GCA_037974605.1 Nannopetersius ansorgii
CATTTCAATAGCAATTACAAAAATCTTGATGACTTCAGCACAAAAAACATGTAGGAACTAGACTTGTAGTCAAGACCACCTAGACCAAGACCAAGACACTACCAAGACCAAGACAGCGAGACCAAGACAAGACCGAGGGATCAGAGACCAAGACAAGACCAAGACAAAAGACTGTGACAGGACCAAGACCACGTAAAAGTGGTCTCGAGACCAAGACCGGTCTCAAGACATCCAACTCTAGTAGGAACAGAATGTCACTGCTCATGAGAACTTCTTGCTGTCTTCTTGTTGCTGCAGAGATAGGTGCTTTCGAATCTAATGGCACTTACCTTTTATCTCAATCCTTGTGGGATTAGCGGCAGAACAGTGTACAGAAATAGTCTGAGGTAGTTGCAATTAGTGACCACCTACAGAGCAAAACTGATTTATTATATCAATTATTTTATTACGTGCTTTATGCTAAGCATAAGCTGGCATGAGGCCCCAATAAAAAACGAATTTATCCGAATAAAGATCTGATTGAAAAGTTTAAAGAAAACAGTTAAAAGCAAGGTGAGCTTGGGATTTTGGCAGTTTGGGCATGAGATCTAATTTTATTGCTTAGATATACAGTCCCAGACATCACTATAATTAAGATATATTGCTTTTAAGTAAGCCACATTAAAATCGTGTTAAAAGAAGGAAGCGTATGTGATATGGTTCTTGTGGTCAATTGCAACCTCATTCTGCCAGCCTACTAGGAAAGAAAATCAATCAAATATTTTTAAATAAAACATTTTCCCTATCTCTGGTATCAGATGAACTTGGACACTGTTGGTTTTCTGTGTGTGAAATGACGTGAATCTATGTTGAGCTGCTAGTGAGCAATACTCTTAAGGGGGAAAGGTGAGAACTCCCTGCTATGAAAAGTATTTACACCTCTCTATAAACGATGCACCAGTATGGAAACTGTGGGCGATGCAGACATCCAGTAACTCTCGTGTATTGGCCAATGAAGATGCTGATGCCAGTAAACTTATTTATACACTACATTTTAGGCACTGAGAGTACATCTACATGGATAAAATGCATTTGTAAGCATTGTAGTCCAGCACCACTTAAACATTCTACTCTTTGAGTGAATCATCAAATTTTGCTTTGAAGTTATGGTCATTATTTTCTGAGGTTTATTTTTCTGAGGTTCTGCACCTGAAACAGTTCCACTAGCTAACATGGCTAACGCTAGCACTGCAGGGTGTCCTCTTGCCATGACTTAAACTGTTCCCACTCACATTCAAGGTAACAGCCTTTGTTGTGATTTGTTTTGTTTAATTGTCATGTTAACCGTTAATGTTACAGAGAAGTTGCTCAGTGTTGGACGCCTGTTTTCCTCCATTGCGTGTGATGACATCATCAAAAGACTAGTCGACTTGAAAAAATCTGCATCTAGAGTCTAGAAATACACACACACACACACACACACACACGAGGAAAATATGAAGGAGGCAGAAATAGCCTTTTTGTTAAACTAGGCAGAAGTAAGGAAGGGTATTCAGAATATGCAAATGAATCGCATGAAAAATCTTTACATGAGGATTCTTACAGAAATCAATTGTTTTGGGGGGGCTTTAGTTTGTGATAAAATGCTCAGAGGTATTTTTGGAGGATTATAAGATATTTTTAGAAATTGATCATTTTACACTTCACAGCACATAGGACCACTTCTCACAAACCAAAACACAATTACCTCAAATGTGTTTTTCTTCCTTTTCTTTTTATAATCTATCTAATCTTCCTATTTAATCCCTCAAAGGAATGAATGCTCCAGCGTAAAGCACCGAGTGTTACTGCTACTGTCCATTAAAAACAAAATGTAAAAGGACTCTTCCAAAAAATCAAGTCATGTGTATATATTAGACCTAGTAATATTTTATTGACTTTCTAAGCAAAATTATATCTACTAATAAGTTAACGAGCCCTCGTCAAATTAAAACATTTCTTTTTAATGTTAGAGCAGTCTTTCTGATTATTGCTGAATTTAACGTATTGGAAAAAACAAGATAAATAAATCTTGTTGTTACAATTTATTATGTTCAGCAAATGTAATCAACAGAATCAACAAAAATATGTCAACCAGGCAAATGTTTTGCACTCAGCTGCAGTCCCTGAAATAAACTCAGCAGGGGATGAGCTGCCTTCTCATGCAAGGTCAGACAAGTTTATAAAGTCTGAGTAAACTTATTCTCTAAAAATGACACTCTCTGCTGCAACATGATCAAGCACAGCTATTTGCACCAGGTTACTGGATTCTCTGGCATTTCATTTCCTCATCAGTTCAAACTAATTTCCTGAAACACTCTTCTAGTAATGTCCATGTAACCAGAATACCTGTCAAAATTTCACATTGTTATTGAAGTCCATTTACTAGAATGAATGCTGTGTAAAAACGGTTTACTATTCTGTTGGCTTGTGCAAGATCAGTGTCAAATGGTGCTTATGCAAGACTTAATGACTTGCACGGGGCAGCCAGAGTTCTGGCCTCACTGTTGTGAGTATACATAAGGATGGGGTCCAAAAGTAGGCCAGCCATGTGCAGCACCCCCGGCATTTGGGCGCAGGCGGCAGCACATTGAAACAAACATCCTCTCTGTAAGGTCTGCAAGAATGCAATCTGGTTGGAGAGGAATGCCTTCATCAGTGTTCTCAAGGACCACGCAGATATGGGAAGGCTGCATGGCATTTTAGAGCACTTGTCAATGACAATAACATTTGACAATGTTCAGGCCATTAATGGACATTAACTGTAATTGCAGTTACTCTTTTATAAGAGTATTTTATAAGAGCTGTTATCTTCAGAATCATTCAGCTGGAATTCACTACGGCCTTTGAAAAAAACTGTAAACTCTTGGTTACACGCATAAGCATTTTTGCACACAACATCCCAGGAAACCTAGAATAAGTGGCTTAGAAAATAGATGGATCCCAGGAAAGCAAAATGTATGGTTTACTAATATAAACCGGTGGTTTTCAACCTTGGTGTAATTAATTAACAAGCCTGTACAAGGCCGAAGTGTGCGTAATAGCAGGGAAAAACACAAAAATGTGCACGGAGAGGCATTTCCAGGATCAAGGTTGAAAAGCATTGATCTAAACAGCACACTGTACTAATTGAGTTTTCAGACTTACATTTCAAAAGGCTCATGAATGATAATAAAACATGCACAGCACACTTCTAACACCAAGAGCCATTACTTCTTCATTCGCCACACTAGAAACATTAAAACAGACAACGCTTAACTGTGACCTTAACTGTGATCGACCCCGTCTTATCAAGGTTTTCTGAAGAGACCTCTCATTCTCTTAGCGAATTCATGTTTGACTCTTGGGGCCAATTACACATAAACACACAGGATAACTGTGTTACATAATTGATTCCGTCAGAATTAGCTGGATAGCTTGTAACCGCTGGCATGATGGGGAAAACAGTAGAAGTCAAAGTAGAGGACATGCATAACAGGAGCAGCATGAGCACAGCTTAGCTAGGACATGCAGCGAAGTGAGAATGGCTTCCTCAGTCTGGGTTCAGAGGTTTGGCATACACCCTTTGTTGGCACTCTTTGTCTGTCAAAAAGCATCACTTCAAATCACCTGGGCTCTGCCTGGTGGGGGGCTTAGTGATCCGTATGACTGGGTATGTGAGCAGGGTGTGAGGTCATGCTCAGTCATTCGTATGGATTACCTGCCTTTCCATCCTATGCACTAAAAATACATGCTCACGATTGAGACATATTCAGGAAGACTCAATACTAGTGTTTCTTGTGGAACCATGCTTCTGTTTTTTTGTTTTTTTTCATAATCTAGCATAAATATTTCCATGTGTTTCCATTTATTTTGGGTATAGTCACACCCATTGCGAGTCAATGTGGAGGAAAGAATTGCTTAAGATGGTAGTAGCTATAAATTGTCTTTTATATGCCCTTGCTTTTTACAGTGGTGGAGATGACAAATGGACATTCAAGCTTTAACCATCATAATGCAGTGGAGACATTCTGACGCACGGGCACTTATGGAATTGTGACACATCCATGAAGATGAAAGGTAAGATGAAATAATCCAACTCATTTCTTCTAGCACCAAGTCAACAGAGTGTTATCTTACCATTACATTAGATTTGATGTCATCTCTAGTTTAGATTTGGACACATGAAACGTATTTAGTTTATTTTAATTGTGTAGTAACTTCTACAAAGGTGTACAATCAAGGACTGTCTCATTATTGGAGTGTTAGATTGATAGGTTGTCAGTTTCTCCCTTATGAGAGTAGAATATATCCAGTTCCATAGAATGTGTAAACAATTTTAAAAGTCTGTTGGTAGGATACAATGATGTTTATTTCGCAGCTCATTTTATGGGCACAGTATTATTTATACCAGTCAGCCACAACACTATAAGTACTGACAGATGCAGTGAATAACATGGGTTGACCTGTTACAGTGGCTCCTGTCAAAGGGTGGGATATATGAGGCAGCAAGCCAACAGTCAGTTCTTGCAGCTGATGTGCTAAAAGCAGGACAAACGGGAAAGCCTAAGGATCTGAGTGATTGTGACAAGAGCCAGATTATGATGGCTAGACGGTTGGGTCTGATTATCTCCAATACTCCACAGCCACAAACCAGTCAGAGAGCCCATGATGACCTCTGTCCACCACCAAAAGTGCCTACATTGGGCATGTAAGCATTAGAATTGGACACATGAAGTAATGGAAGGGGAGGTCTAAATCTGCCGAATCATGTTTGATGCACTATGCAAAAAAGGCAAGCTGGCAGACGCAGTGTGATGCTCTGGCTAATGTTCTGTAGACCTGGAGTCGTGTGGAGTCCTTGTTTTAGCAGGTCAGAGCTATTTTAGTGACACAAGGAGGATTTACACAATATTAAGCAGGTGGTTTTAATACTTTGACTGATGCTTTTGTTATTTTGCTTGATGCCTCCGCTGAGTATCACAAGGTGCTTTTAATCAGGGCTCATACTGCTTACACACTTGCAGGAGCAATTAAACACTATTAACTAGAGTCATCAAGCCGCCATAAGAGCCTGAGCTCAGACGTCCCCTGCCGACTGGATTCGGAACCCACATCTTTTTATACCTTCCCCTTTCTCTCAATTACCAATTACCCGCTCACAGAAATCTAATACTAGTTGCTTGGCACGTCATACCCACGGCTGCATTGCTGGCGCAAAGCAGACACCTCTGATTGCATCTGGAGAAGAGAGAAGAAAAAACTGCTATGACTGCGTTCATTTCAATGAGTTTTGAATCATTAAGCACACGGTACATTCTGGAGATCTAAAATCTGTCTCATCTAGGAAAATATTAAAGTATGAAGATCTCATCGGCTAACTGCTGCTCACTTATACGCTGAAAACAAAGAATAATGAAAGAAGAATACAGAGCTCGAGAGGCTGCTAGAGGGGGTGAGCACTGCTGCGGGGGTGTTGTGGGGGTGCGAGCTACTTGACCCTTACAAATTGTTTTTTTTTTTCTCTGCACAGAAGGACTGCCACCCAGAGAACAAACCGTGAACAAAACTCATTTCTCTCACTGAAAACAAAATTCAGTATATTTCTTCCAGACAGACTCTGTTTGTGATAACAGATATTTCATTGTAATTTTTGTTTTATTGCCTGCCACTCTGTGTCTCATTTTGTTTCCACTGTCTGTTTCCTCAGAGCTGTTCTAATCCTCTCTTCCTCTCTTTGTATGTCTGTAATAATTTTGTTATCTTTCTCTCTTTCACTCTATTTACCTCTCTCCCTCCCTCTTCACTCTCTCTCTCTCTGCTTGATGGTCACTTTTCTTTGGTCACTGGAGTTTGAAGCTGAAGTAATTGGTCGACTCAGGAATTAAATTAATGAGTGAAATTCAAGGCTCAGCTAAAGTGAGCTTGTTCCTCTTCAGTGCTGTTGATTTATTGTTAACACTTTCTTGTCGTTTCCCTCCCATGTTTTGTACTGGACCTCTAATCTGCTCTGAAAGTACTGCGTTATTTTTCTGTAATTTATATCAGTTTAGTATCAGTTAGGTATATTAACACTACCAGAATATTTCATATATTTTAGTATGTTTATTATTTGTTTATTTACCTTTACCTTTGGTCATGTGTTAGACCCAGGATCAAATCCGTCCACCTACCCCCACGCTGGCCGTGCCTCTATCACTGAGACATCAGTAGCACTAACAACATTTGATCCTGCATGCTCTAAAACCAGGAGAGGAGTGTCAGTGGTGGGACAAACTGTGAGTAACCCAAGAGACTAAAGCAGATCTTTCTAAGTGACCTGAGGCCTCTGTTATTTAATACATCTATTAGGCAGGCTAATGAAGACATACGCCCTTGAAGAACGAAAGTAATCCTCTGCCTTCTTGCTTTGCCTTAAATTAAAGCTGAAGCTTGTTCACCAAAACCGGCACTTGTGTGACAGAGGAGAGGTAAGAGTGGTTAAAGGCAAGCGAATAGGTTTCAAACTGATGGGAGAAAAGCTTTGGGAATGTTTTAGAGAATTCACCAACACAAACGTTTTTGATGAGTATCTCACTTGTTCCGACATCTGTCCCTGTCTGAAAATGACATTTTAACATTTAATTTAGAATCAGAATCACGTTTATTGGCCAAGTATGTGAGCGAGCACATACAAGGAATTTGATGCCGGCTGATGTCTCTCAAGCACAACAGTATACAACAGCAATAATATGTAAACATAAAATGAACAATATACTGAAAAATATAATATACAACAAATACATATATATATATATATATAATAAGTACATATAATATGTTTATCCTATACACACACACTAGGGCTGCACAATATATCGCAAATTTATTTTCATCGTGATATCAACATGTGCAATATACATATTGCACAAAAATTTACATATCGCGAATGACTGACTGAACTGCAATAAATTGTGTTTTTCCAAAACTCCCAGTGCCCAGTGCCCAGTGCCCAGTGCCACAGAGAAGACGGCAAAAATTCACTTCATATAGATTGTTCCTTTTACTATTTTTTTCTGGCTAAGAACTTACCACTAGGGGTGGTGGCCTAGTGGTAGGATACTTGCCTCTGGACCAAGAGGTCATGAGTTTGAATCATACCTTCAGCAAACCACCACTGGGTCCCTGAGCAAGACCCTTACCCCTAAGTTGCTCCAGGGAGAGACTGCCCCCTGTAGTTGGAAGTCGCTTTGGATAAAGGCATCTAATAAATGCTGTAAATTTAAATGTAAATGTAAACTTAACATAATTTATGTTTTATGTTTACATTTATTTAAGATTTTTCTGATTTTTTTCAACAATGTCCAATGGTTCAAAGTCCTATGGTTCATTATATGCTCTGTTTAAGTAAATTCTTTAAAAAAAAAAATAACATGTTGGAATGGAAGTATTGCACTTCAGTTTTTATGCATAGACTAGCCAAGTCAGTGTATAGGCATACAAATGAACAATACAATACAATATACAACTCTAAATCTTATGTACAGAAAATAAAAAGAAATACAGGATATAACCCTTTATTACATCAGACAGAATGTATTGTGCTGTGCAGAGAGAAATGTAGGATGAAATCATGATGTACACATTTAACTGAGACATCAAACCAATATATGCTCACTCTGCATTTTCATTCTAAACAAACCCTATGCAAATTAGCTGAGCAGCAACCAATCAGATCCATGGCACAGTATCCAACTGTGTAATGAATGATGAATGCACAAGCTGTTATTAAAAACCTGGGGCATTATTACATTAGATAATCTTTTTAAGTTTAGAAAACCAATACTTGTTCTTTTTCGGGCACAGAAAAGGCCTGTAACTCCGCTCACACTCTCTTTTGCTTTATCGCTTTATAAGCTAGTCAAGATGCAATAATAAAAACAGTCATTTTTAAAGAGTAATGTTTTAAAAAATAAAAATGCCACCCAATAGAAAGCAAGCATAGATCTGTATTACACTTAAATTATATGTATATTATATATATGTATGTGTGTATGTATATTCCATTTTAAATTTATATATTTCTATATATAAATCTTATATTCTTCGCAGCTTTACTTAAAGAGCCCTGAAATTACCCTAAATACTCCAACCACTTTTATTTGTACAGTAGACCTGACTGTACTGGCACTGGTCTTTTATCCCTATTATCCTTGCGTGACCCATACAAATACTGCTCCTGGGATTCATCACAAAAAAGTCTCTGAACTGAATAGAAGACTTTAAAATAAATCTCTCCTTGGCAACAGCTTTTGTCCTTCCCAGACTGCCCCATCTGGACAATGAGACAAATGTGCGTCCAAGGCTTCTCAGATGAAATGACAACAAATAGTTTACTCTTTATATGTATGAATATATAGGTTAGCCTGAGTATATATTTGACGACAGTGTAACAGCTACTTATCATTAAGTCACAGCTGACCTCCCCCAACAGGTGTGTCAGTGCGCTGAGCCAGTTAAATTAGGTTTGGGTGGTGTAAGTCAAGGCGGGTCACTCGCTTCAGGCTGGAAAATTAGACGTTGCCGACCCTATACACACGAGCTTGGGTTACAGGCAATAACAGCACACCCTACACAGTGCATCAAACCAAATGTCCCTCAGGAGGCAACAAGGTAACTATATGGTGGCTCTAAATGGTCGATCAAAGTGGCAGACGTCTTTTTCCAAAGCCTTAAAAGAATCTTATTAAGTAGATAAATGGATTCCCGATGTGATTGCTCAAACTGGCTACCTTGCAATAGGCCGCATCTGCTATCTCCACTCATTAACGATGAACCATTGGCGTGGCACCATGTGATACATCTGCAGCCTCTGAAAATTAGAAGCAATTTCACTCTCATTGCATGATAATAAAAGGGAGAGCTCAGATATACTGTAATTACATTTCTAACGAAAGGAAAATTAAGGACTACATGCATTTCCTTCCAGAGGCAGTGCCAGTCAGCCCTCCGCATTAAGTCTCCAGCCAGCGAAATGTCACACGTGACTGTGTAAAATTTTAACATATTATGCCAGCTACATTCTGTGACAGCAGCATCCGTATTCCAGCGCTGGATGTGGGGCCTGGCCTAGTTCAGAGTCGTCCCCTAATCCTGTGGCACTTTGCCAGCTTCTGCTGCTACCTACAACCAGTGCTAATCTGTACAGACATGACGACAGAAGGCCAAGTGGGTCAAGTGGCAAATAGTCACAGCATTTCCAATAAATGGAATAAACTGCAGCTGACTAAACAGTGGCAGCTCCTGGTCAATATTTTTGGTGAAACAAACAACCCTTCATCCCCGGCACACGCCCTGAAATAAACTCAGTACCTCGATGTGCCCCTGGGCAGCTTGATTGTCTTGCCCTAAGTACTTCGCCTCCATGTTCTGCTTTTGCTGCCTCACATTTCGATGTATCTTCTCTCTCCTGCTCTTCCCTCAATCTCCTCATAGTTTGTGTTAAATCACTACAAAAAATAAAATGTATTTTGTTGTGCAGTGTTATGTCAATAATTTTGAAGTGGAGAACTAACCAATCACAGTAGGCAGTCACTTGTTTCAAGGGTGGGACTTATTTACCATCAGAGTCCACTGAAACCTTGAAAATCCATGAGCCGCCGGGGTCTGAGAAGATTTACTTTGAAATGAATGGGGACGCTGTGAAACATGCTTCACTGAAATTCTCTGTTTCACCGCAGTTAGGGGTGGTGCTATTTCACATTTTTGACCAGAGCCGTAACGCTATTGAGTAGCTGAAATTAGGAGCGTTTCACACCAATATAAAAGTGAAAGTTATTAAGTTTTTTAAATTATATTTCTTGGTGAAACATAGTTTACCCTGTAGTCTTATAGAAATTGCCACTGATAAAAATAGAAATGTATAGTGTGGAGGAATTAATTATTTGATCCCCTGCTGAATTTCAAATTTGCTGACTCTCTAATTCATAGCAACCAAAAATCAAGAAAAAACATGTTACATTGATTTGCATGTCATTGAGTGAAATAAGTATTTGATCCCCTACAACCCAGCCAGACTTCTGGCTCCCACAGACTGTCTGTGTTTCCATGTTACACACGTTACAATCAATCTATCAATTACAGAAACTCCTGATCTTAACTCATTATGTGTATAAAACACACCTGTCCACAGAATCGGTTTCTTCCATTCCCACCTCTCCATCACCATGGGCAAAGACCAAAGAGCTGTCTAAGGACGTCAGGGACAAGATTGTAGACCTGCACAAGACTGGAATGTGTTACAAGACCATCAACAAGAAGCTTGGTGAGAAGGTGAAAACTGTTGGAGCTTTTATTCAGAAATGGAAGAAACTG
>JBBPDE010031984.1:0-10350 GCA_037974605.1 Nannopetersius ansorgii
ATAATTGCCTCCCCTAGGGCCTCTTTCAAGTGTCTGATAAGCCTGTGACCTGGGGCCCCATCCTGGCCAGTTTCTTACTCTAAGCCTTTGGGGGTCATATGTCACGACAGGAATCTGCTCAGGAAGGGAAGCAACAGGATGTGGAACAGATACTGTGTTCTCAACCGCTAGCGGAGCAGGAGGAGGGGGAGGAACGGAATTTACCACTAATTGTCCCTCCTCTTTAACAGTGGCCTGGATTTTTGCCTTATTCTTTGACAAATCTGCAATCTGCAACTGAGTTAATTTCTGTTGCAAGTCTGATAATTGTTGTTTCTTTTTAAGCTCATCCTGCCGAAATTTATCGACCACATGCGAAACATTTTCACAGAATTCGATATGAGGCTTGGTATTTAAACCAATCAAATCCTCCAATTTACTCTTAACCGGCTGAGGCATGGCATTAATGATAGCCTGTCTGAACAGAGTAGACAACAATGGATCTTTCTCCGGGTCTACCTCAGTGTCCTGTCGCCAGCGGCGTAACTGCGTTTGTATATAAGTTACAGGATTCTCAGTGTCCTCCAAAAGTTTCCCTCTTAGTGCATTAGGGTCAATCCGAGCTGGATAGACAGCACGCAGGGCCTGCCACACTGCAGAACGGTATGCATCAAAAATAGTCCCATCATAAAGACATGTCTCTGCACCTTCTTCTAAATCTGCAGCCTGAAAGATCTCTTTCATCTTTCCGCTGCCTAAAATCCGGGAGAGAAGGGCCTTTATGTCCCCAACAGCCAACATTTTCCCACTCATTTCCTCCTCCAAAGTTCTAATCCACTTTCCAGCTCCATGCTCTAAATTCGGAAGTCTCGTTATCAAACTCTCCATATCTGACGAGGAAAAAGGCATATATTGACTTTTATTTCCCTTGATTAAGATCGGATATAACCCAAATCCCCTCCCTTCTTCCATATTTTGCCTTAAGCTCCCTGTGTCCCCTGTATACACTGCATCGCATTCTTCAGAACCTGATCTAATTTTAGGTGTGGCTCCTAAGGTCCATGGGGACCTCTCTGGCGTTCTCTCATCCTGTCTCACTCTTCCCCTATCTCGTGCACTATCCTCCTCCTTAATTCTCTCTAGGTCCCGTCTGACCTCTCTATAACAGTCCAAAGGGGCCTTTTTCGACTTAACTCTCCCTGTTCTGTACTCTGACCACTGCTCTCCTCCTTCTACTTGCATCTCACCTTCTACTTCTACCTCACCTCTCACTGCTACTGACCCTTTCATTAAAGGAAACTGACCCTCCATGCCAGTTTGATATGGAGGAGGTCCCCCCCCCTCCCTAGAAGGAGAGGGGTCAACATTAACAACAGGATTTTCTGCAGCTCGCTTATTTCTCCTGTCCTCTCTCTGCTTCTTCAATATCTCACTGGCCTCTTGTTTAAACAATGACAAAATTTCATTTTCTTGCTTGCGTTTAAGCTCACGTTCAACCCGCCTGCGTTTACGGACCTCAACTTTGTGATTTTTTATCAAAATCTCCATTTCAGAACATAGGGATAAATCAAACGACCCTTGCTCTGGCCATTTAGTTGCCAGGTTTCTAGTTCTCCGCTGTAATCGTTTAGAAACATTCTGGATGGCCTCCTTACTCAAAGGATACTTTGTCACCAAAATCTCTATGGGGGTACTGGCCATCCTATCTAATATAGTAATGTAACTTTTAATTCAGAAATTTATTGGCTAAACACCCAGTTTAATTATGATAAACCAGCTTCTCCTGTTTCTCTAAATGAACCAGGGGATTACTCTCACAGCCAGAGGCCTTTCACCCCAGGAGGGGAAGGGGGGGGTTCTTAATTACCCTGGCCCCCCTCTGAGAGACATCTGGAAAAAATCAACAGAAGATAAAAGCTTCAGTGTGGGGGACACACACCCCTCCCTTCCTGCACTTCAGCACACACACACACACACACACACAAGCCACTACTTAGCGCGCCAAACTTTGCTGCAGACTTATTAAAGTTTACAAATTAAGAGTATCACACAAGAAATGTCTCAAAAGGACCTTATGATTTCCCAGATTCTCAAGCTTCTAGCCAAAACTCTCGTCCCGGCCGGAGAATCTCTGGGAGTTCTCTCAGGAAATTCATAAGTTTTAGATCAAATGGATACTCTGTACCAACTTACCAAACTTACCAAAACCACATGGATACACAGACGTCCGGATTCTTCACAAACATTTAAACATAAACAACATCAACAGACAACAGATTTACGATCGTATCTCTCTTCTCTTTCAACGATATACTGGCCAAAATAACTTTAAAAATACTTTACTTTACTTAACTACCCACTACTCAGGCAATCTCATTGCCGGCACCCTGCCTCTTGCAGGTTCTCGTAAATAAGCAACAGCCTATTACTATTTATGATGCTAAGCACTCCTCATAATCAGAAATTAATAACCGACTCCACCTACTCGGCTCTGGAATTATCTAAATAATAAGTTCCACTACGACAAACAGTTTTAACATACACAAATAAACTAAGGTTTATTTCAATTTAAGGCACCGCTATGATGCTCCTCATAGATAAGATATTAATTAATCATATGCCTAGCTTCACCCTCTTGGCTAACTACTAAGGCTATCTGAAATCTCTGCGCATAATCCCCCTACGTATATATAGTTAGTACTTAGCATGCTGCTAATTCTGAAATCAGAAACACTACTCTGCTCTCACCGGGAACATGAAGGCAGTCCAAACTCCCAGCTTCCCACGCACGGACCGAGGGACTTTTTAACTAAAATAACAGCAAAACGCTTACTTTTGAAAGGGCCCTTGTTCCCCGGTCCGCTCGCGGCCGCCAGGAGCCAGTCCACCAGTCTGCCCGTCGTCCGAGAATCACGTCGGGGTCACCAATAATGTTGTAAAAATTCGGACCTCGGAAGGGAGAAGCAGAGCAGAAATTTAAGATTTCAGAATGTTTTTTATTACAGAGATAAACCTCTCTCTGGGTCAGTCCCGAGCTGCAGTTCAAACACAGACAAAGAGAAATTCCTGAGGACATGTGCTTTTAAGGCCCGTATGACGCTACACCTAAACCCCTCCCTCCCCCAGACTAGCCCGCCCCCTTTGCCTCTTTCAAATGGTCTGTAAGTGATACGTAGGGGAGGGGGGAGAGAGAGAGAGGAACAAAGAGGGAGACACATTTCACAAAGGTATAGTTCATAATTATAAAAGAATTAATTAGAGGCATTAACCCCTTCCCATAATATTTTAGGAGAGTGGAAATTTTCTACTACATTCCCCCCTCTGAGACTCTGAAAAGAGACTCACAAGATTAAAATGCAGTAAGAGGCAACCACCTGCCCCGGTCCTCGCATCAGAATAGTGACTAAAATTAATCACAAGTCTTTATCAATTGACCAGTCCAGGAGTTCGTCTCTTACTAGGAAGTTTGGCCAAACATCTTTCCCCCGATTTTCTTTTTCTTTTTCATTTTTGGTTTTTCCATTTTTGCTTTGTTTTTTCTATTTTTGCTTTGTTTTTGGAGGAAAGTAAAAGACCGCACTTCCTCTATTCTAAGAGAATACAAGCAGAACTACATCTACAGTGGTTAACATAAGTCAACAAATTAAAGCAGTGACCTTTTAAATCTATTAGCAAATATATGGTGTAGCATAACAGAAACATGCATAAATGAGTCAACATAAATGTGGACAAAAGTTCATAATAAGATGATCGTTGGTTTCCCCCGACTCTGATGCCTTCCTGGGGTCCGGCTGAGTAGATCTTTAATGCTGGCATCAAGGATAAGATTCCTCTTCGTCCCCTTGCGAGACGGAAGAGTTGTCCTCCGAGTCAGAGTCCATGCTGTAACTGTTTGTAGCCTGCGGCAGCGGAGCTTTCTCCCGAGTCCACAGGAACACTCCCATCTGCTGGACAGTGGCTTTGAGAACTAGAGATCTCAACAGAGGTAGAACACAGCAGAACAAAAGACCTCCGATTAGTAGAGCAGCCACAAGCATAATTCCAAGTTTAGCAAACCACATTCCCCAAAGGCCCAGTTTGTTCTCTAACCAGTCCCATTTGCCTACATCACGGCCTGCATTAGTCACAACCTCTGTCCTTAATTGTTTAATTCTTTGCATAGTTTTAGTGAAAGCTCCATCTGGGTTAGTGTGATTTGGGATAAAAGTGCAGCACTGATCTCCGAATAACACACATACTCCACCTTTGTCCGCTAATAACCAATCGAGGGCCTGTCTATTTTGCCATGCCATTTTACTGGTCGCTGCTAATTGTTCTCCTAAGGCTGATAACGCGTCATCCGTGTAATTGATAAATCGTTGCTGATTATAGTAGATGTAGTTAATCCATTCAGTATTTTTACTAGAAGTAATCCAGACTAGTATGGACTCAAACCCAGCACTTATTTCACTTCTAGCTTTGAACTGATTGGGGATCCCGCGAGGCTGACCGATCGAGTCTAAATATATTTCAGGATCAGATTCGTAAGCTCTCTTTTCACGGCTAAGGGTTTGCTCTAAAGGTATTATATTTACTTCCTGCCGCAACATAACTCTAGTACAGGTTCCCTTCCAGTTGTATGGCAAATGTGTCAGTAAACGGCGGGTACCACAGATCCAGTAGAAGTCTGCTATTATAAGGGTTTGATCTGTAAAGACATCAATTAGCGGAGAGACTATGGTGCGGTTTTCACAGGTTTCTACTGGGAAGAAAGTTCCATTTCTTATACCTGGGGCATAAAAGCCGGGTCCTTTTATTGATCCGTCAGGGTCTTTACCTAAGTGAGTAATTAACATCCAGGTTGTGGCACAGGTTCCTATAAACTCACCCATTTCTACAGTTCCTTTTGGTTTATGGAAACACTCATAATTTTCATTAAACTCAATATCATACCATTTGGGAATTTCGACCTTGTCTTTTTGGATTCTAATAGCTTGAACCAGCCGATTCTTACAATGCACGGCTTCCACGGATTCCCTGGCATAACTGGTGTACCTAGAATTTCCTAAAAAGGATAGACACTCGGCAGCACAATACGGTCTAACTTCCTCTGGCATGTCACACTGGATTTTTAGATCCCGTTTAAATTCAGCGCATTGTTGGTAGGAATAAGGATTTGGAACTACAGTTAATTTGTTTAAGGGAGATTTAGAACATACCAGACAGTTATCTACCCTTGCGTCTCTAGCTGTGAATTCGGCCCATTTATACCATTCATTATGAGTTGCCGCTTCCCATAGAGGGTCAATGATATTCTCTGACTCTGATTGCTCCGACCACAGTTCCTCTTCCTCCATATGTCGACGCCTTTTAGATGAATTATACTTCGCATTTATGTCTTGTATCACTAAGTTTAGTTCGCTAGTTTCATTGAGGTGGACCCAGGGTGGCAAAATCAATTCTGGGGAAGTATGGTTGCTTGGCACAGGATAACTGATTACAACGTGGTTTAATGCTTGGTACATTAGAAGAACACAGAACATTTTCAGCATTATTTTCCCCATTATTCTGTCTAGTTAGTGTTGACCCTACTTCATCAACACTAGGACCTGGTGTGATGTCACTGCTGGGTGATGAATCTTCCTTCTGGTCGTCACCTGGTTCCCCACTTACCTTAGGGACTCTGGTACAGTGATTTAAATGATACCATGTAGTTTTCCCTTCTACTTGCACGGCTGTGGGCGTGGCTGCCACAACTTTGTAGGGTCCTTCCCTCCGCGGTTGATGCCACTTCCTCCGGAAAACCCGCAGATAGACCTGATCTCCGGGCACAATGGGGCAAGGAGCCTCCTCCGTTACTGCGGCCGCCTCCTTCCGCTTTTCCTGCACACAAATAGCCCTATGTATCGCAGTTAGTTTCATCATGTATGACTTTAGTTCCATTTGCAATTGTTCTAAAGACGGACCCTTGTAGGGATCTCTACGAAATGGTACAGGCATTCTCCGACCAGTTAGCATCTCATGCGGTGTTAAATGAGTGTTACGATTAGTTTGCATGCGGTATGACATTAATGCAAGAGGCAAGGCATCTACCCAGTTTAATTTTGTGCTGGCACAGATTCTACTGATTTTAGATTTCAGGACACCATTAACTCTTTCTACAGCTCCCTGCGACTCCGGATGGTAAACACATCCAAACCTCTGCTTTATTCTTAACTGCTGCAGTACCTGTTTGACAGTACGCTGAATAAAGGCAGATCCATTGTCAGAGCTAATTTCTGAGGGAATCCCGAATCTAGGTATCACTTCCCTTACAAGAAATTTAATAACAGTCCCCGCTCCTTCATCAGCTGAGGGCGTAGCCTCCACCCATCGGCTGAATCGATCAATCACCACAAGCATGTATCTCTTGCCTCCAACAGACTTAATCATGTCAACATAGTCCATCACCAAATGCTTAAAAGGCCCTTCTGGTACTGGTATATGGCCTATTGGGGTCTTTATCCCCTTTCGGACATTATACTGGGCACACACTTCACAAGAGGCTAAGAATTCAGAGACCATGGCACTTAAATATGGAGACCAAAATCCTTGTTCCTGAATTCTCTTAGTGATTTCCCCTTTTGCACAGTGATCAAACCCATGGGTGTCTGTGATAAGGATGTTTAACAATGCTACAGGAGCAATAATGAGTCCCTCATGTGATCTCCAGAGGCCCCGGTCATCCTTCCGGCCCCCCCTCTGGTGCCAAACTGACTGTTCATACGGACCTGCCTGCTGTTGCATTCGAATAAGATCATCTAACTGAGGGTGTGGCTCGATTAAAACAACAGGTTCCATAATTGCTACTTGGCACTTGGATGCCTGTTTCGCTTCATAGTCTGCTGCATTATTACCTTTAGTAACAAAATCATTCCCTTTCTTATGTGCTTGACATTTAAGGACAGCCAACCGTTTGGGTAACATCATTGCAGACATTAACTGTTTTATTTGCTGAGCATGTTGGATAGGAGTTCCATCACTCTTTTTGAATCCTCTCTGCTTCCACACAGCTCCAAACAAATGACAAACTCCATGCGCGTATGCTGAGTCAGTATAAATGTTGGCTACTCGGCCTTCACAAAGCTGACAAGCCTCTGTTAACGCTTTCAACTCAGCCAGCTGCGCGGAGCATGGTTGAGCACAGTGCTGCGACACCACAGTTTCAAAGTCTTTCCCTACCATTTCAACTACAGAGTAACCTGTGTGACTGCCAACATGATCTCTAAAACTGGCTCCATCAACGAAATATGTGACCTCTGCCTCTGATATTGGTGTTGATTCAAGGTCAGGCCGCAGCCTGGTAAAAGCCAATGAGTTGGCCACACACTCGTGTGGTTCCCCTTCAGTCTCTAAAGGAACTGACTCAGCTGGATTAACTGTGCTGCACCTTTTTAGAGTGATATCAGGGTATGAAAGCAGTGAGGAATAAGCTAACACTCGAGCTTGAGTTAACACAAATTTGCCCTGCTCTACTAATTCCACTACTTTATGATGGGTGTAAATTATCACTGGATACCCCATAGTCAAAGAAGATGCTTTTTCATACGCATAATGTACTGCTGCCAAGCCCTGTTGATAACATGGTGGGTAACCTTGAGCTACATTATCCAACTTGGTGCTGTAGTAGGCTAAGGGCTGTTTCTTCCGTCCACTACATGCCTCCTGCATCAAAACAGCTGAGGCGTATCCATCTGTGCGATTTGACACATACAAATGAAATACTTTGGTGTAATCTGGTACACCTAGGGTCGGTGCTGTTTGCATCTCCCTCTTAATGGATTCAAATGCCACTAATGCATCTGTCGTCCATTTCAATGAAGCACTAAGGTCCTGTTGACCCGCTGTTTTCATCATTTCCCTTAATGGAGAAACTTTACTAGCATAGTCCTCAATCCAATCGGCACTAAATCCGATCAGTCCCAAAAAGGTCATTAATTGCCTTACAGTTTGAGGCTGAGGGGCTTTGCTAATGCCTTCTAGTTGGCTGGGAGCTATGGCCTTAGTCCCTTCAGAAATGAGCCTGCCTAAATACTCAACTTGAGGCTCACAATACTGCAGTTTAGTCTTTGACACTTTATGTCCTCCTGTTGCTAATTTGCTCAGAACCTTAATAGAATCTCTATGGCAAGCTTCCAGGGATGAGGAACAAAGTAACAAATCGTCCATGTATTGGATCAAAGTTCCCTCTAGGTCTAATTCTCCTAAATCAGCTTTCAACACCTGATTAAAAATGTGGGGCGAATGCTTAAATCCCTGGGGCATTCTGGAATACGTGTACTGTTTACCAGCGTATGTAAATGCAAATAAATATTTGCTTTCGGCTGCTACTGGTATACTGAAAAAAGCTGAGCATAAATCAATTACCGTAAAATACTTTGCATCTACTGGGATATTACTAAGGAGAGTATGCGGATTGGGAACATCAGCTGGACTATCCTCAGTAATGTCATTAATTGCACGGAGATCGTGTACTAGTCGCCACCTATCTTGTCCAGGTTTCTTTACGGGCCAGATTGGAGTGTTGCAACCACTGTTAGTAATCTCCAGGACTCCTGCTGCTAACAGACCATCTATTGTAGCCTTAATTCCTGCCTCTGCCTCCTCACGTAATCTATATTGGGGGACTCTAGGGAGTTTTGCAGTTGATTTAAGTTGAACCTGAACAGGGCTGGCAGACTTAATTAGTCCCACATCTGTTTCAGATCTGGACCAAAGTTCACCAGGCACTAAAGCCTCCATCTGTGTAAACAATTTGGAGTGGACCGACTCAGGTTTCTCTCCTGCTAAAGTCATTTGAGCTTTACGACTCAACATGACTTCCTGAGGGGCCCCATAAATGCTTCTACCACACAGGATTTTGATGAAGTTCTTGTCAGCCGAGTGAAAAATTAATGGATGGACTGTTGGCTCCCACACTGCCTTTTGAGCTCGCCAGACCATAGACCTGACATGCTCAGACTGACACCCTTGATTCCTGTACAATGCAATGTGAGGGACGGATTCGCTTACTCTAAACCATTTCTGTACAAACTCATTGTCAGCTATTCTGAGAGCTGCTCCTTCCTGACCTATTATAATGTCTTGCGAGATCAACTCTATGGGGGAAGCTAAAGTCTCACGTTCCCAAATCTGTTCCAAGGACGCGTCCTTCAATGGGTCAAAGATTAACGTGCAATGCAAATCTGGATGTAACTTTGCTTCAGGAATCTGAGCTGCTATAAACTTCCCCCATGTAGTAATTATCCCATTGACATCTGGACTCAACTGCCCGACTCTAAACACATGAGCCTCTGCTTCGGTCATCACCATCTGCCCCTGTACCCCCTCCGCACTAATATAAACACCACGAGACGAACACCAGATCTGCACACCTAATTTACACAAAGCGTCTCGACCTAAAAGATTAACTGGAGTAGTATCTGAGACTAATACGGGTAGCGTTACACTTTTGGTTGATGTTTGCAATAGGACTGGAGCTGTCAAACGGATTAATTGTTTTTGTCCCGAGAATCCAACAGTCTTAGCAAATTTGCCAGACAAAGGGAGGTGTGAAGCATAAGTGGAATTAAGACATGTATAAACTGCTCCTGTATCAACCATTACTGGAATTTCTTTATCATTTACCTTAATTTGCAACATAGGGTCCTATTTAGTGTTTATCCACCCTCAGTCTGCCAGTTTGCGGGGGCCATGGATTATTAATCCATTGTGAACGGATGTGTCCAGGCTGAAAACAGCCCCAACATACATCTGAGGGGAGATAATTGCCCCCCCTCGGGTCTCTTTCAAAGGTCTGATAGGCCTGTGCTGGGGGCCAGGATCTTACTCTAAGCCTTTGGGGGTCATATGTCACGGCAGGAATCTGCTCAGGGGAAGCAACAGGATGTAAAACAGATGCTACATTCTTGACCGTTCGCTGGAGGAGAAGGGGGGGAACGGAATTTACCACTAATTGTCCCTCCTCCTTCACAGAAGCCTGTACTTCTGCCTTATTCTTTTGATAAATCTGCGATCTGCAACTGAGTTAATTTCTGTTGCAAGTCTGATAATTGTTGTTTCTTTTTAAGTTCATCCTGCCGAAATTTATCTACCACTTGTGAAACACTTTCACAGAACTCGATATGAGGCAATGCGCTGCGGTTTGCAGACCCTAATTTAAATTTGGCCGTGGGGCCTTCCCCCCAGCGAGACCACTCTGGTGTTCTCTCCTCCTGTCTCACTTCTTTTCCCCTATCTCGCGCATTATCCTCCTCCTTAATTCTCTCTAGGTCCTGTCTGACCTCTCTATAACAGTCCAAAGGGGCCTTTTTCGACTTAACTCTCCCTGTTCTGTACTCTGACCACTGCTCT
>JBBPDE010031994.1:0-10349 GCA_037974605.1 Nannopetersius ansorgii
TGTCACTGTTAAAATAAACCTACCATTAAAATGATACTGTTCTGAGACTTTTCATTTCTTTGTCATTGGACAAACTTTGAAAATCCATGAGGGGTCAAATAATTATTTCCTCCACTGTACCTGTGTACGTAAGGACATGACCTTAGTCTGTCCAACTCTGAAAGTTCTGCACTTCTGCTTCTTACTCCACTTGGTGGTATCTAGGTAGTTCTCTGTGTAAGTATCAAAGAGAGAATGGAAGGCCTAGCTTTGATGGCAGGTTCTTGCCCCACATTCAGGCCAGTAAAAAGTCAACGTTGTTTACTTTCTGTATGTTTTTCTCTTTCCAGCGAACGTGGAACTGGATCCAAACACAGCTCACTGCTCACTCGCAGTGTCTGATGATAGGAAACGAGCGCACCTGGGAGAAAAGACTAACATCCACCACAGCAAGCAGAGATTTGACAAATGCGAGTGTGTCCTGGCCTCAGAGGGCTTCAGCTCGGGGCGGTACTATTGGGAGGTGAAGGTCAACAGGGAGTTCACTGTTGGGGTCACTAAACAGTCTTCTCAGAGGAAAGGGAAGTTCACCTTCTCACCGAACGAGGGCTACTGGGGTCTCTACCACTTCAGACAGGCCTTCACTGCCCTGGACGATCCCATCAGACACCTGCCGATCGACACTGTGCCCCAAGTGTTGGGGGTTTGTGTCGATGTGGAGGAGAAGTGGGTCACGTTTTACAACACTGAGACTAAAGCTCACATTCACACATTCAGAGGAATGCACTTCACCAGTGGAGAGAAGATATATCCTGTATTCAGCACTCTGTCGAAGTCAGTGGACCTGGAAATTAGGGATGTGAAATGAATGAATAGATCTTTACAGCTTAAATGCTGTCTTCAAATGGGGATCGGCTCTACAATTATGACCACCCCGGAGTTGACAACGACGACCCCCCAGCAAGCTGTTGATAAATAGGATGCCCTCCAGCTCTTGACAAATCTTTCCAAATGTAAAGAAATGCGATTGCCTTCCGAATTCTGACAAATATGTTTCCCCCAATTGCTGACAATTATAGCCATCCTCCAAACTGTTAACAAATACAATCACAAACATCCCTGTTGACAAATACGTTTCCCCGCTAACTGCTTACAAATACAATGCATTCCCCCTCTGGCAACAAATACAACCACAAACACCCCTAAACAAAAAATATGATGCCCCTCCATTCGATGAAAACAATCAACCCTCTTGTCCATAAATGTGATCGTCCCTTCAACTGCTGACAAATAGAACTGCAGATGAAGCTAATCATTTAGTGAACTCATGATTAATGAAAATGTTCTCTAGCAGAATGTACAATCGTCTATGTGCTGATAATTTCATAAACTGTCTCTGTGTCTCGGCACGTCATGATTAACCATATGCATTGCGTAAAAAACTTGCTGCATGTTTATTGTAGTAACCCCTATCATTTTATTCTGTCATTTATCTATTTCCCCCCTTTTTGTTTCCCTACCCTTATACTATTGCAGTTGTTTGAGTATAGCTTTACAGGTATGAAGAACAGATCTTGACTACTTAAGCACTGATGTATGTCACTCTGGATAAGAGCATCTGCTCAATGCTGAAAACATATATATAATCGTAAATGTAAAAAGTAATTAAAAAACACAAGTTTTAAGTAAACCTTCACTGCTGGGTGATGCTTATAAGGCTACATGACATCTATATAAGCCAATTATGACAACTGACTTAAACCTGCACAGACATTGAAGCTTATTCCAGCAAGCTGTCACCATCATTACACTTTCTAAGGTAAAACTGGAGAAAGTAGACTTTATGATGTCTGTTAGAATGAACTCTGTATGAATATTCATCCAGGTTTATGAACATTTCCCTTCAAAGTGCTATTGAGTTTTCTAAGATAAGCCAGTTATCATGAAAGATAGCTAATTAGCTAATACAGCTAATACAGTGTAATATTTTGTTATGAACTGATAGCTAAAAATATTGTTAACAATAGCTATAAGTGGCAAACAGTTGCTATTAGAGACTAACAATAGCTAACCGGGCTTTCAGACTTCTTGTAGCAGGAGTAGGCAACTCTGGTCCTGGAGGGCTGATGTGCAGCACTGTTTGATGGTAGTTTTCCTCAAACACATTCACTAAACCTGACAATTGGCCACGGCCCTCCAAGACCAGAGTTGTCTACCCCTTGGGTTTTGCAGCATAATAATCTATGAAGGTGACAGATATAGAATCATTACTTTGTTTGGCTAATTTTTACTCTGGCTTATTATAGTCAAACGCTTCAGCTAGAGTTAGCTAATATGCTTGCAAGGATTGCTTGTTGTGTGTTTTCAGTATTACCTATAATTCATGGCGAATCAATAAACATTGCTTTATGTTGCCTTTAAATTTGTTTTCATTACATTATTTTTTTCCCCCAAAGTAATCTTAGACCCTTTCTATTTGTCCTATTGTTGTGTCATATTCACAAAACGCAGTGGTCAATTGGGAGTTCCAAAGTATTTGGAAGAAACAAAAAAACAGCAAAAATGCAGAAACAAAGTTTTGTCTTTTTTATATCTAATTCTGATAGCACACCCTGGAGTATCATATACCAATACTAAACTCATTTTTTTTCTTCTTTTCAACAACTCATTTGTTAATAACACATCAGTCTTAATCTGAAACTGGTCCCATCTAGGGAGCACTGTGTAAGTTAAAATTTCAAGTTTCTACACCCCATATAGAGCCAAGTGTGTCCATTATAAAGTTCTGCACACATGGCTGAGTATCCAGTGGATCTTAGAAATGTTTTACAAGGTTTGTGTGAAGGAGTATTTCAAATGCAGGGAGCCATTTGGCATGCAGCCCTCCGTTACTTGTGTCCTCATCTGTGTGCTTCACCTTATGGCATGTCGATTAGAGTTTAGTCCAGTGTTTACAGGATCGTTCAGTCTTTTTCTGATATCAGATCCAGTCACTTTGGTCCCCATATCAGATTAATGCACCGCACTCCTATTCAAGTCCCCACAGCGGTGCCAGTTTCACTGTGTACTGTCTGTTGAGTCCCATTTGGGCGCAACCATGCACCTGTTTTCTGCACCGCAGATGAGGTTACATTTCACCTGGAGCTCCTCCTATTTTCTGCTTTGACCAAACCTGAAATTCCACATTCCACTACAGCAGGAACAGCCCTGAGCAGACTCTTCCTCCTCTTATATCCGCAAACAAACATCTCCAGTTTGGGATCTATGAAAACCCAACAAAAAGTTGTCAAAAAGTATCTTTGATCAATCATCAGAAGACACTGGACCAGATGGACAAATGGTAAGAGCTATAATTCTATATCTGTGGTGTTTATTATAAGATTTTGTTCAGGCAGGACGGTCTTCAGGACCAGCACCTGCTAATGTCCCCATTATCTCAGGCCGACCGAGGGCTGTAAACAGGCGAGGTTAAAGAATTCAACATGGAAACTGTGGTCCTGTTGTTGTTTTGATGGACATTTTCATGAAATTTGTGTACTGAGTCTTTAAAAAACCAAAGTGTAATGATGTTTTACACTGACGCCACACAGGTCGAAACCTCCTGCACGGATGACTGAGGACTCCGTGGGGGAACTCGTCAGTTTGAGGGAGGAAGACAGCAGCAGGTAAAACAACTTTATAGTTGAGTTGCAGCCACTGCCTAATAAGGTGTATAAATGAGATAATTAAGTCATGGTTTTTGTACAGTGTGAGAATATAGGTAATTAAGTCATGGCCATCATAAGACATGGGGATGAGATAATCAAGTCATCGCCATCATAATGATAGAAGAATGTACACCATATGGACAAAACATCGGGACACACCTGTTTTTCAGAGTTTAGACAAGGTCTCTTAGTTCCAGTGAATTAAAGCTTCAACATACCAAGACATTTTGGACAAACATCATGCTTCCAACTGTGGACACAGTTTGGGGAAGAACCTTCTCTATTCCAGCACGACTGTGCCCCAGTGCACATATCAATGGTCATAATGGTCATAGCTGGATAAGTTTGGTGTGGAAGAAACTGATTGGCCAACACAGAGCCCTGATCTCAACCCCAACCAAAACCTTTGAGATGGAGTTGGAATGGAGATTATGAGCCAGACATGAGTGCCTGACCTCATAAATGCTCTACAGAATGAATGGGCAAAAATTCCCACAGAAGCACTGTTCCCCAAAATCTTGGGGAAAAGTCTTCCAAGGAGAGTACCGATACTTTTGGGCACATAGTGTGGTTAAGTTATGTCATCATGGGGACGAAATTAAGTTATTACAGTAAAATCAAGACCACAGCTTCAAAATCATGGGAATGAGATAGTTAAGTCATGGTCACAACTTGATACGGTGTGTAAACATGATAATGGAGTATGACAATTGTGTCATCCCCACAAGTAATAAGAGCAAGACAGTTATAGTATGGCTGTGATTTAGTAGACATGAGAATGAGATAGTCATGGCCATTGTGAAGTGTGGGAATGAGATAGTTAAGTCATTGTCATTGTGAAGTGTGGGAATGAGATAGTTATGAGGCATGTTCATTGTTAATCATTGTTAGTCACTGCCAAGTGTGTGAAACAAGATAATTAAGTTGTGGTTGTTAAATCAATGCCTCAAATTTGAAAATGAGATTGTTAAATCATGGCCACAAATCCAAAAGTGCTGTATTATCCTGCTTATTTTTTGGATATGGATTGGAAGGATCGGGGAGTAAAAAAAGTTTAAAAACGTTTAATGATGTTTTATCCTGATGACACACAGCTCAAAATCTCCTGCCCAGATGAATGAGGAAGGCAGACTGCATATGAGGAAGGCAGACTGCACCAGGTAACAAAATATGTCAAAAACACCATAGACATTGTAAGAAATGAGATAACTGTGATAGTAAAGTTGTGGCCACAATTTAGCAAGGTCTGGGACTGAGATAATTAAGTAATGGTTATTGTAAATTGTGAGAAAGACATGAGCAAGTCATTCTTATTGTAAAATGTAAGAATAAGATAATTAAGTCATGGCCATCGAAAGTCATGGGAACAAGATAGTTAAGTCATGGACCAGCTGAGACAGTTAAACTGAGACAATTAAATCAGTTAAATAAAGGCCACAACTTCAAATATATTGTCATATATAAGAATAAGATTGTCACGGACAACCCATAAAGCTAGTAATGAACAAGTGAGCTGAAGCTGGTGAGTCTGAACAGGGAAATCACCAGACTGTGCTGGACACCAACCCTCCAGGACCACATTTATCACACCTTTGAAAAACATTTCCTTACGCCAAACAAAGTAGAGTCTTACGTTGATCTATAAAACTGCTGTGATATCAAGATCCGATCAGTTTTTTTTTTTGTCACTTTTAACCAGATTTTTACAAAAAAAGCTAAAATGCTCAAGTAATCAGCTTGCCATTTCTGGCTGACCAAGAAAACATATGGTGGGCATCATGAAGTCTATGGACGAAATTTAGTGACAAACATATATTTGAAGAAAAAAAAACATAAAATTTTTGCAATTGAATAAAAACATGCTTGATTGATAATGCATGTAAATGTATGTAGTGAAGTTTGTGTTGGATTCATCTCAGTTGTGATGATAGCATTTCAGATTCAATCTAGAAACATTCAGCCGTTCAAATTTAAACATCAAGCAAAATTAAAAAAAAAAAAGAACAACTTTAATTATTCAGTCAGTATTATGAGGCCCCTTAATTTCATCTGTGCTATTTCACTGTAACAAATTCGGTTGAAAATTCTGTTGGAAAATGTTTTGAAACTTTAAAACACAAACATTTAATGATGTTTTATTCTGATGTGACACAGGTCGAAATCTTCAGATCAGCAGAGTTTGGCCTCCATAGAGAAAATCATCGATTTGAGAGAGGCCGACAACATCAGGTACTATGGCACACACTTATGTGGAGAGAACCTTTCTGGAACACACAGGTTAGATGTACTTAACTGTTTAGCGATGGAAAATGCATTCTGCCTTTCAGTTCTGTATCAAGTGCAGACAGTGCCATTTCTTTATCACAAGCCGTCCATATGAGGAAGGCAGACTGCACCAGGTAACAAAATATGTCAAAAACACCATAGACATAAGAAATAAATTAACTGTAATAGTAAAGTTGTGGCCACAACTTAGTAAGGAATGGGATTGAGATAATTAAGTCATGGTTAGTGTAAACTGTGAAGAGTCATTCTTATTGTAAAGTGTACGAATAAGATAATTAAGTCATGGCCATCGAAAGTCATGGGAGCGAGATGTTTTGGGATATCTTGTGGTTGTATGGTGGTTGTACCTCGGCACATTGCTGTAGGGAGTTCAACTCCACTCTCAGAGGCCCACTGTCCAGCACAGTTTGGTTTTCTCTCAGTAAACACAATCCATAAAGCTAGTAATGAACAAGTGAGCTGAACCATGTGAGTCTGAACAGGGAAATCACCAGACTGTGCTGGACACCAACCCTCCAGGACCACATTTATCATATCTTTGAAAAACATTGTGAAAAAAACATTTACGTGCTTCAGAATCTACAGTGCTACAGTGCTTTTTCACTGTAACAAATTCGGTTGAAAATTCTGTTGTAAAATGTTTTGAAACTTTAAAACACAAACATTTAATGATGTTTTATTCTGATGTGACACAGGTCGAAATCTTCTGATCAGCAGAGTTTGGCCTCCATAGAGAAAATCATCGATCTGAGAAAGGCCGACAACATCAGGTACTATGGCACACACCTTCTATGGGGATAATCTTTCTGCAACACATTGGTTAGATGTCTCGGGATATCTTGTGATTTTATGGTGGTTCTACCTTGGCACTCCAAGGTAGAGGCACAGTTTGGTTTTCTCTCAGCAAACACAATCCATAAAGCTAGTAATGAGCCAGTGAGATGAACCAGGTAAGTCTGAAAAGGGAAATCACCAGACTGTGCTGGACACCAACCCTCCAGGACCACATTTATCACACCATTGAAAAACACTGTGAAAAAAACGTTTACGTGCTTCAGAATCCACTTATCCTTCCGCCAAACAAAGCAAAGCCTTGTGCTAATGATCTATAAAACTTCTGTGATATCAAGATCCGATCAGTTTTTTTCACTATTAACCAGATTTTTACAAAAAAAAAGCTAAAATGCTTAGGTAATCAGCTTGTCATTTCTGGCTGACCAAAAAAAACATATGGAAGAATTTCAGTGACAAACATATATTTGAAGAAAAAAAAAACATTTAATTTTTGCAATTGAATAAAACATGCTTGATTGATAATGCATGTAAATGTATGTAGTGAAGTTAGTGTTGGCTTTATCTTAGTTGTGATGATAGCATTTCAGATTCAATATAGAAACATTGAGCCGTTAAAATTTAATTATTCAGTCAGTATTATGAAGCCCCTTAATTTCATCAGTGCTCTTTCACTGTAACAAATTCAGTTGAAAATTCTGTTTGAAAATGTTTTGAAACTTTAAAACACAAACATTTAATGATGTTTTATTCTGATGTGACACAGGTCGAAATCTTCAGATCAGCAGAGTTTGGCCTCCATAGAGAAAATCATCGATTTGAGAGAGGCCGACAACATCAGGTACTATGGCACACACTTATGTGGAGAGAACCTTTCTGGAACACACAGGTTAGATGTTCTTAACTGTTTATGTGATGGAAAATGGATTCTGTCTTTCAGTTCTGTATCAAGTGCGGACAGTGCTATTTCTTTATCACATGATGCCCCGCCAAACTTCAGAACTCTAGAACAGAGGCAGAGCCGTCACTACGCTAAGCCAGAAGATGTGGCGTGCGATTTGTGCGAAGGAAAAAAGTTGAAAGCTTGCAAGTCCTGCATGACCTGCCTGGCCTCCTTCTGTGAGATACACATCCAAGATCACTACAGGAATGAGCCACTGCAGAGACACGTGCTGGTGGAGGTCACTAAAAGCCTCGGCATACTTCAAGAGAACGCTCAGCTGAAGAAATCAATCGAGGCACTGAAGAAAGAGAATGAGACACTAAAGCAGAAGATTGGTGAACTGAGGCTTCCTGATTACATCCGACAGGAGAAGATACCTGCACCAGGTGAGTGAGATGGGGAAGGAGGATCAGGAACTGGGAGTCACATATGAGCAGAGAAGAGCTGTCTTTCAGAGGTGGCAACTCAAGTCATGGCCCACAAGCCTCTGAATCCTCCTGATACCAAACCTTACAAATCTCACGCATTATAGAAAATTTCGCATTTAAAACGTTTATTATTAGATACCTCACAGTCCTGGGCAACACTGGGGATATCTTGTGGTTGTATGGTGGTTCTGCCTTGGCACACTGCTGTAGGGAGCTCCACTCCACTCCTGGAGGTCTGCTGTCCAGCACAGTTTGGTTGTCCCTCCACAAACACAATCAATAAACCTAGTAATGAATGAGTGAGCTGAACCAGGTGAGTCTGAACAGGGAACCAGGACACCAAGCCTCCAGGACCACATTTATCACACCTTTGATGCTATAAACAGAAAGCAAAAAATATGTGCAAAGTAGGGCTGGGCGATTTGGCCTAAAATCAATCTCGATTAATTGAACATTTTAACTCGATTACGATTAATGAACGATTATTTTATTTATTTATTTATTTATTTTTTGCCCTCATAGTTCACTGACAAGTTGCTCAGTTGTCTCAGTGTTTAAGCTCTCCATGCTCGACATGTCGGCGGAACAACGTAACATAACGGAGCGGGGTCACGTGACTCCACACGCGGTAGTGTTTTTAAAGGGAAAGTAATCGAAATAATAAACCACGAAAAATTTGATCGATTATAGGTTCTGAATGTCGATTTTGATTACTTTCTGATAATTTGCCCAGCCCTAGTGCAGAGCCTTGTGTTTAAGATCCATAAAACTGCCAGTCCATACCATTCATCACACACTGTTTATTTCATCTTCTCAGTTAATGTGACGTTGGATCAGCAGACAGCTCACTGTGCCCTCTCTCTGTCCGGCGACAACAAACGAGTTCGTCATGCCGAGAGGAGCAACGTGCACCACCACAATGAGCAGAGATTTGATAAGTGGGAGTGTGTCCTGGGCTCCGAGGGCTTCAACTCAGGGAAGCTCTACTGGGAGGTGAAGGTCAACAGGGAGTTCACTGTTGGAGTGATTAGACAGTCTGCTCAGAGGAAAGGGAAGTTCACCTTCTTGCCCAGCGAAGGTTACTGGTGTCTCTACCACTTCAGGCAGGCCTTCACTGCCCTGGACGATCCCAGCAAGAACCTGCCGATCGACACCGTGCCCCAGGTGTTGGGGGTGTGTGCTGATGTGGACAAGAAATGGGTCACGTTTTACAATGCAGAGACTAAAGCTCACATCTATACTTTCAGAGATATGAACACCAGAGGAGAGAAGATATATCCCTTATTCAGTACTCTGTCAAAATCAATGGACCTGGAGATCATGACCGTGAGGTGGGATACACTGCTGTAGAGTGAATGGGAGGAGCTAATCTGCTATAGGTTGAAAGGGTGGGGCTAAACTGCTGTAGGCTGAATGTGTAAGGCTAGATTGCTGTAGAATGAATGGGTGGGGCTAAACTGTAGAATGAATAGGCGGGGCTAAACTGTAGAGTGAACGGGCGGGGCTAAACTGCTGTAGGCTTGATGTGGTGACTTAATGGGGAGTGAATCTAAATGAGATGATCTCATTATCATCTCATTTAGTTTACTCACAATATTATAAAATGTTTGTGCCACTGTGAAACTGAAAGTAGCTTATTTTTCTGATTTTATTTAGAATTTTGTTTCATTAATAACAGGACACTCAGTAATTGTGTTTCTTCAGGTGGTTGGCTTGCATCTGTTCATCTCTGATTCACTTTATTTCTGATGTTCACGTTCATGAAAAGATTAGAAGTATAATGTGTAAATATAATTATTATTGGGTGGCCAATTAATAACGCTTTAATATCAATAAAACAATAACAGAAAAAATGACATGATAAAAAATCAACTCTGATTAATCGTTTGCCAAAATGTATTTAATTATTTAATAATTTTACAGCAAAAAGGTGTGATTAATTTAATTAATCAGAGCTTGTAATAATTCAATTATTTTTTAATCACTTGACACCTTTAGTAATTCCATAATATACACTTGTGTTTATATATATATATATATACACTACCGGTCAAAAGTTTTAGAACACCCCATGTTTTCTGTTTGTTTGTACTGAAATTCAAGCAGTTCTGTGTCTCAATGTTCATTCGGCAGAAATTTCTCCCCAACTCTGCAGCAGGAGTTCCCATAAGTGTGCAGCTCTTATAAGTTGCTTTGCTTTCACTCTTCTGTCCA
>JBBPDE010032005.1:0-10349 GCA_037974605.1 Nannopetersius ansorgii
ACACAGCACCCGGGGAGCAGTGTGTGGGGACGGTACCTTGCTCAGGGTACCTCAGAGGTGCCTAGCGGTCTTGGGAAGCGAACCCACGACCTCCTGATCGCAGGCGTCCAGATCCGAGCACCCTAACCACTAGGCTACCGGCTGCCTCTATCTGACTTCGCACTGAAAATATTGAAACAGTTACTTGATTGGTGCCTTTAATAAAAAAACGCAGGCAAGTCTATTGCAAATCTAATATTACTCATAATTTAAAAAGTTGATGTGACTAAAAGCAGATCCGAAATCAGCATGAAAAACTGGTTTAGAAAAGTGTGTTGTGGTTTCTGTTGATTACATTACTTTTGTTGTTGTTGACTTGTGTCATTTAATGAGTAACCAATGAGTGAACAGAGTTGTTATTGAATCTTCAATACTTATTCAATGGCTGACCTTGTATTTTACTGGAATTTAAAGCCGTTTAAATCCAGATTGAATTAAAAAAACAGTAATACAGACGTCTTCGTTAGGCTGTTTGATGTGTTCAACAGAACAGAATTGATGCCGTGCCATAAAAACAATTTCAACATATCTAGACCATTTCATTCCACTTGTCGCTATTTCTCTTCGGGTATTAAAACCGAACGGTAACCGGCACTGAAAAGAACAGGCTTTCAAACGATTGCAACTCTATTGAGAGCAAATACATGTGAAAGCTCCAGAAACGCAGAGTGGACTGCCTGACTGCTGGCCTCATTCAAATGTCTGTCATGTGCTTGCCAGGGCTGACAGGAAGGGGAGAGTACAGAAACCACCATGGTCATGACAAACAGTGGCAGGCAGCAACTCGGCACCTAAAACTTTTTCCTCTCTTCTATATTGATGTCTACATTTATGGGATTTGGAAGAAACCCTTGTCCAGATCGACTTACAATCATTAGTACAGGGACAGTCCCCCGGGACACAATGGTAGAACGTGGGGGGGGGTTGAACCTGCAACTGTGTGGTCATCGGGCCCTCAAGTGTTTTACCCACTCGGCTACTACCACCCTCTTCTATCTCTCATCATAAGGAAATAACGTTCTGAAAAGTGATGTGGATCTTGTGATGTAAGTAAAATAATAAACCAAATCAAATCCTGGAGATCTACCCACCTGCACCTGTGATGATAAAATCAAACCATCTTCAAAACATCAGGAATGTGAGACTGAAGTCTTTCAGTGTATTTTTACTGAGTCAGCCAGTACAGCCTCCCTTATCTATTCTAACAGCAGCACAACCACCACGCATTAAATCAAAACCCAACGGCTCAATATCCCAGTGACAATAATGACACTAAAGTGATTTCAACATTTGTTGAGTCAACAAATGCTTCATAATCAGGTCTGTTTGCGCTTCCTGGCTGTTTGTCGATTCTAATTAAGTTAGAAACTTGCAGGTTAGAACTGAATTCATCAGAAAGGGGTGTCTCTAGGACCTAACTTTAGCTGTAACTCTTAATTATTGATCGATTTCCGCCACAGTCACATTGGTCAGGGACATTGCTGGACTCTGACCCCTCTGCTGTCTCTGTGTATGGATATAAACAGTCCCACCGCACGCTCCAGTCTACATTTTCTTAATAGTTACAGCATTGGGGAGCTCATTTCTTCACCTGCAGGCTGGGCATCCTCCCACCACCACTACGGAGGGCTGGATGATGGTGTACGTGCTGGTGTAGTTGGGCTGCTGGCCAATGGCAGGGGCCGGGGGAGCTGCGGCCGGGAAGCCTACAGGAAATGATGAAAAAGTACAGTTATGAAAGAGTGTGCAGTGGTGAAAGGAAAACAATGTACTCAGTTGTATGCCAGTAATTAACATTCAGTAACTATTTTTCCTCAACTTCTTATCCAGAGCGATGTACATCAGTCCTCAAGTCTACGTCTGTTGTTCAAACCTGTAAAGCTACACTAAGATCAACACCTGTTTTTGGAGAAGCACGTTTAACAGAGAAATGATTAACTGGTGCAAAAAAAATGATGAAGAAAGCACAACTGTGAGAGAGTTTGCAGAAAAAAAGTAGCAAAAGGAAAAACAATTAAGTCAATCATTTCCATTCAGTTACTATTTTCCCTCAATTTCATTGTATTACACTAAAGACAGCGTCTACAATTATGTTTTGAATGTCACTTTTTGTCCACATCATTTTGTCTTAGATCACAAGGATCCCAAAAAGACAAAAATAATTCCAAGCACATTTCAGGCCCTATTCTTGTAGATGCTAGATGTGGTAATGTGCTCCAGAGCGGTTCTGTTACTCAGCACTTAAAACATTTTCGGACCTCCTACACAATACTCCCAATTGTTTTGAAAAAGGTTGAAATGATGAAAAGAAATAATGAAAAAAGCTATGACAGTTTTCAGAAAAAAAACAATGTAATTATGTTTAGTAATTAACATTTAGTTACTATTTTTCTTTCATTTCATTGTGTTACACTAATGGCAGCATCTACAGTGTTAATATAACTGGTCGCACCACTGACTTCTATTGGTGCATCATTTTGTTTTAGATTAAAAGAGAAAAACAGGGCCGAGCAAATTTCAGGTCCTATTCCTGTAGATGCTGGTAATATGTTCCAAAGACGTTACTCAGTAATAATAGTTTTCTGGCCTCCTACATGACATTTAAACTGTTTTCGGAAAGGCACCCAAGGATGAAAAGTAGTGATAGAGTTTGCTGAAAAAGCGGTGAAAGATACTCAGTTGTATGTCAGTAATTAGTTTCTTTTTTGGTCGTAATGATCCTACAGAGAGAAACACAGGGCCAGATAAATCTCAGGTCCTGTGCTTGTAGATGCTGGATCTGGTAAGACGTTCCAAAGAAGTTCTGTTACTCAGTAACTAAATAGTTTTTGACCTCCTACGCCATACTCAAATTGTTTTTGCAGAGGCTCGTTTTACTGAGTCATTTCCTTATAGCAGCGGAGGATTTCCTCGAGTGTGGAGATAACTCTCAACATCTCTCCTAACTAACACAAGGCCTGAAGAGAAATTCTAGCCACAGTTACTGCGAAGGTTTCTGAGATATTAACAGACCAAATAAGCTCCGCTGAAGAGTAAACTCGTGATAAATCTTGCTGTGTTTACAAAGCCTGTAACAGGAGGGACAGAAGTCGAGGTCAGAACACGTAATGGAAAGTGAAAGCACACGCGGCTGTGTTTTCACACGAAAAGGGAAGCAACTTACAGAAAATAAAAGGTCAGAATCCTCACCTAACAGTGGCCTAACTGTGAAGGAGAGCTAATGGAAATAAAAAAGGCTGCATCAATTGAAAAGAAAGCAGGAACATGGTCAAACAAAGTCATTCGTTTTCAACAACTACATTATGTTTAAGCCAAAATGGCACAGAACTGCTAGTACAGCACTTTAAATCTTTATACAGAGCAATGTAAGTGTTATCCTCCTATTTGCCACACTAATGTTCTCATTAGAGAACTATGGTTAACTGTCAGGAGAAATAAAGATCTTCCTTATTTCATCTTAATGGAATATGATGAGAATTTTCCACGGTTCCGCTGCCTTTGTTTACAGCAGCCCCACGTGATCATGAGACTAAATGAAGTCGTAAACTCTTTTTTCAGACTTGAGGCCACACAGAGAACATAAACAGGGAAAAAAATGTGAACTATTCAGATGTGTTTAAAGTACACTATCATTTCCTGCCATAGATTACCATCAGCTGGTGGCCTGGTGGTTAGGGAGTTCCTCTGTGATCACAAGGTTGTGGGTTTGAATCCTAAAACTGCCAGTGACACCACTGAAGTACCCTGGGTCCACTGCTTCACTTGGTGAATGGTTTAATACAGAGGACAGATTTCACACTGTGTGCTGTGGTGGGTTTTATGTGTGACTGATAACGTTTACACATGCTGAAAAAAAAAGTACGAGGCAGGTTACGACTTCAGCAGACTTCTTTCAAATAATTTTACAAAATACCGTGGCAGTAATTTCGACAACTGAGCTAAATGACAACACTTCCGAAAGCATGGAAGGGACCTTTGCAAATGTTTTTTAGAATTTCTTTTCATGGTCTTGTGGTTAGTGGGTTGCCCCTGTGACCTAAATGTGATGGCTTCGAATCCCAGGACCGCCAGTAGCACCACTGAACGCTTGAGCAGGATATTACCCTTACACACTGATCCACTAGATGAATGGGTTAAATGCAGAGATACAACTTCACATTGTTTACACTGTGTGGTGTGTTTATGCATGATTATAAGGGGTCACTTCGGTTTACACACACTGAAGGCATGAGGCAGGTTCCGAGTTACTTTGTCTGCAGGGCCAGGTTTATTAATAGCTCGGCTCTTACCTTGCGCGGGCGGTGTGAAGTGGTAGGGTGGTGGGGCAGGAGCTGGCGGCGGGATGGCCCCGTAGTCATAAGCCCCTGGCACGGCGTTGTAGGCTGGGGGTCTATCCTGCAGGAGGGGCTTGTTATCCATGATCCGACAGGGAGGGCTGTGTGAGTTGAGGTGAATCTCGTGAAGGCGTTTAACACTCTTTCCTCTCTCTTGGTAAAGAAATCAGGACGAAGGAAAGCCCAACTTCACCGCCCTCCATGCGCCAACTTTGTCTCCAGACTGCAGCCAGCTACAACACCCTCAAATCACACGGACCCGAGGGAGGGAGAGGTGCGTGTGGGCTCTAAAGGGTCTCCATGGCCACCCCGAGTCGACTTCTCTCAGGTTCAAGAAGCGCTTTTCAGCAGATAACGAGTAAAACTCCTCCAAAACTCAACAATCGCTACTCCTGTATCTGGTACGGTCACAAGACAACAGTCATGTGACGGAGGAGCGCGTCTTAAAGGGACAGGGCTCTATTTAACAAGGGCTCGGTTCCAAACGCATCACTGGAAAGTGTTCATTTGTGACAGCACCGCACAGTGTGAACAATGCGATTTTTTTCATTTAAGCCATTCACCAAGTGAAAAAAAATGTGTAAGGATGGTATCTTGCTTAAAGGTACCTCAGTGGTGCCACTAGCAGTGCTGGGATTCAAACACACAGCCTTCCGATCGCATGGGCAACTCCCTAAGCACTGGGCTACCACCTGCTCCACTGTTGGACGCTTTTAGAAATATTGTGTTATTTTGCTTATTTGTCAACGTAAGTGCCTTTGTCTACCATTTGTCTTAATATTAAATTTTGAATACATTTATAATAATACATTTATAAAGTGCCCGTTTATAGTCACCTGTGTGCACAGCACGTGTGGGGCAGTACCTTGGTCAAGGGTATCCCAGTGGTGCCTCTGGCTGTCCTGGGATTCAAACCCACAGCCTTCTGATGGGGCAACACCCTAACAACAGGGGCCCCAAAATATTACAAATTTTCCTTCCCTGCTTTCAGAAATATTGTGTAATTTGTGTTATTGCGTTTCTTTCTAAAATCCGACTTATTATTTAAAAAACAAAAACTAATGAAGAAACTTTAAAATTAATTATTTAAAATGACATATAGCAGCAGAAAGTTGCACATATAACTCTCTGCTGCTGGAATACAGTATATTTTATCAAACTGGATTAATTCAGTCTAGAACTGTAGCTATTGTCATCTTGTGTGGTTGTTTTGTTGCTGTTGTGTTCTTGTGGTCTTGTGGTGTTCTGTCTCTGTTCTTGTGTTGCTCCATGATCCTGGAAGAACGGTGTTTCGTTTCACCATGTACTGTGTGTATATGGTTGAAATGACAATAAAGCCTACTTGACTCCCTGTGTTTTTGTCAACAACATCAAACTAATTTTCAAGAAAAACTCAAGATAGTGTCAAGAAATAAAGCAATTATTTTATAATAAACAGTCAAACATATTATCACTGTAGAACCTCGAGCCATCAAATGGATATGGCTTGCTTTTACATTGGAAATCCATGGCTGCCCAAATTAAGTTCACGTCACTAACTCTTGCCTACAGAATGATATCTGGACCCAGCTACATTAACCCTATCATTCAGACTTACATACCTACTCGCTCCTTCCACTCTTCCAAGGAACATCGTCTAGCTCTGCCATCCCTACACACAAGGTAAACCCAGGTTCAGACTCTCCTCTTTTGTGGTCCACCACTGGTGGAATGAACTGCCCAAGTCAACAAGAGCAGCATTCCTCTCCAAAAGAAAAAATCTGCTTCCAAAACCTCTTAAAGATTCATCTGTTCACAGAACATCTGCTCTCCTAAAGCACTTTTCTTGCATTTCTCCAACATAGCACTTAGTACTCTCCTCTGGTTCTCACACTGTTCTGAAGTTTGAGTGTTTCCTCATATTATAAATCACTTTGGATAAAAGCATCTATCAAATGAAAGCAAAGTAATTGATTTATCATTGTAACTCACTTGTGTCTCTTTCTGCAAGGACAAAATTGGGACAAAGTGCCTGGACAGGTTTTGTACACCGTTTCAGTAGAGCCCCTCTATTTCAGGGCCTACATAGTGCACTAGGCCAGAAAGGGGGTGCAATTTGAGACACAGCCCTGCACGCCGCAGGGCAACAGCTTGTCCCCAGATCACCACCTGCTAGCATAAGCTTTTCCTAAATTATCTTTCATTGTTTCTGGTGGGAAACCATCTTTAAACAACACTTAATTGCGTTTAAGTTACGAAATTGTGTCCAGACAGGCTTTAACAGCAAAATATACCTGATGCAGGATGTTTCCACGCTATATTGATTATAAAACAGCCCGTGCTAGATAAAGGTAAAATATCTGAAGCAGACAAGAGTGTATCTTATCCCTCACGTATCTCTCATGACTGTTAATTATTGATTTGGCACTGGATGAATAATTGAAAATGCAAATGCGCTTGTTTAACAGTGGAGCTGGGAAAAAACACCCCCATACAGGGAGAGCCCACAGTGAGCGACCAATCAAGTGGCTGGACTTCTAAGCTCAGGCCAATCAGCGCGAAGGCAGCTCTTCTTCCTGTTGTGGGACACTCGGCCCGTTATAATATTGTGCTAGAATAAGAATAAACTGATGATCATATTTATGAGGCACGGGATGGAGACTCGTTCGAGGATATAAAGTGTAAGTTTGCGTTTGTTTCTCTTTAAGCAACCATTTACGCCCGAGATCTAGCAGCTGTGTGATGGAATTTAGTTTAGTCGCGTCCTTTAAAACGCTTAACTGTAAATATTAGACGAGTTTTTGGCTCTAGAAGTACAATCCGATGCGAGATAACCTGTTCATGGTGTAAACTTATATAATAACACGGTAGCACCCGGTATTTGACCTACTTTGTGCTGCTGGTGTCCAGTATCGACTCTTAACTGAGCTGTCACTGCCTGCAAACACTGCTGGAAGGGCACTGCACACATGTCTGCAGGCTTGTTGGGTTAGAAAGTGATCGAATGTGATAAATTCTGGCTTTTAAAAGTAACCTTACTTCCAAGACGTTAGCTGTCATTATGTGATAAGGCCATAGGCACCTGTTCTGCAGTGTCATGGGAGATCTGAGTGAAGTATTACAGAATTTGTTTACTGTGTGGTATGTGTTGTTTTCTAGGTTGCCAGACATGCCAGGGTCTGTCCTGTGGGCCGTGGATGTGTATGGGAGAGTCTTCAGCTTGGGCACCACCGGGGGGCGCTGGAACAAGTCTGAGGATGTTCTTCTGGAGCTGAAAAGGGTCACTGCTGCAGAGCAGGGCTGCTGGGGCATTGGGTGTGACCACCAGGTCTACCTGCATGTACTCCCCAGTGATGTGCCTATACGCCACCAAGAGGAGACATATGAAAACCAGGTACAGTACACAGCCTGTACAGGCACTGTATGTCCAGAAGTATCCAGACACCCTTCTTTCCGGTCTACTCGAAGGTTGCACAGATGTTCAATTGCACACAGATTGTATAATCTGCGTAGAAAAGCCTCGCCGATGCAATCAGATGCTCAGCCGCACACGGTGGCCTAGTGGTTAGCTGGTGGTCTGGTGGTTAGTGAGTTGCCCCTGCGGTCTGAAGGCCGTGGGTTGGAGCCCCAGGACTTCTAGTGGCACCACTGAGGTACCCTTGCACTACGAATGCCTTCATTTTACCCCTTAAAATGACCTTAATGTTGATCTTCATTTCCCCTACTGGAAATGATGGGAAATTAAGGGAACAGGGCACAGATTAAAGCTGATTAAGGGATAAAACTACTGAATTTGCCCCTTACTTTTTCAAATTTGCCCCTTAAATAATATAACCTCCTGAATTAATGCCTTAATTTTAAGATTAAGGGGTTTTTCACTGATGCCTTAAATGTAACTTTAAGGTAAAATCAAGGGGTCACAAATTAACAGCCACTTAATTCAAATTAATTGTATTTTCAGGGGCAAATTAAGGTAGGGTTAAACACATTTTGAGCAAAGTACCGTTCCCACTCACTGCTCTCTGGGTGCGGCATTGGGGGTGGACCTGCTGGACTTGGTGAAGGGGTAAAATGCAGTGAAAGAATTTTTAATTGTGTGCTGTGTTGTGTTCAAGCAGGACCAATTTATATAAGCCAGTGTCTCCATGCATAATGACAGATCAGCTAGAAGGGTATGAAGTATCCAGCTGTGGAGCTGTGTTGTCTGGAGTGATTGAGAATGAGCTAATCAGAAGCAATCACTCAGACATACCAACAGCAATGCTCCATCATCTAGTATAAGGATTACCTGGAAAAGCATTGGCTGTTATTCCAGCAAAAAAGGGGAAAACGCCCTATTAATACCCCTGTTTTCCAAAGAAACCTTGAATGGATGTAAACATTAGTGTCATGTCAAGTAGGTTTATTATAATTTAATGGCATACACACAGTACGCAGTGAAACGAAATGTTTCTCCAGGACCACGGTGCAACATAAGAACACAGAACACCACAAGACCATGTCAGAGAGGACGAAAAAGAGTACAAGAAAGCAGCAAAACAACAGACAAGACAGCAATTAGTACTGTCAACAATAGATACAGAGCAAGTCTGAATGAATACAGATATTGTGATGATGATGATGATGATGAGCCTTTTTTGTCACATACACTGTTACATGCAGCGAAATTGGACCCCTCCGACCATACATACATACATACATGTATTCCAGCAGCAGTGATTTGCATGCGCAGAGAGTTAAGTGTCCAAAAATGCAGACCAGAGGCAGACAGCAATTGAAACAACTGCAAATAGAGGCAGTAGAACAGAGAATGCAGTGAAATTAATAGAAGGGTAACAACCATTTGGGCGTAGATGGGCTACTTTTGGACATAAAGTACCAACTTCCCTCTTAATGACCTTCCACAGTTGGTTTGCAGGTGTCAGTTCTAAACCTCACGGCGATTTGATTTAATTCTTTTGAAAATGATAGAATGCAAAATAAATAAATTCTAAAATTAATTCTTACTGAGCTTGACTGCAGTACTGCAGGGCGTAAATGAGTGCCCCTGGTGGATGTATATTCTTGATTAATTCACGTTCATTATCATGTATTTTCGTGTGTGTGTGTGTGTGTGTGTGCGTGTGTGTGTGTGTGTTTTACAGAGATGGAACCCAGTTGAGGGATACACTGACACACTCCTTCCCACAGACCGCTGGCAGTGGACAGATGAGTCCGGACAGAACCCTCAGCCTCTCCAGAGCTTCCACCTGCCGTCAGATAACTGGGAGTGGGAGGGGGACTGGTTTGTGGACGATGAGAGCTGTGGGAGAGAGTCCACTGCAACAGGGGTGAGTTAATGCTGCAAACATTTCAAAAACCCTGCAAACCACTGCGACTGCTCAGCTTTTTCAAATCACGCCGTTATCAGTATGTAGCTTTGTCTCCTTTTTAATCTGTTTCTTGTTTGTTCTCCTCGGGAATCTGGTGATGGATTAGTGATGGTGAAATGATCATGAAATGCTGGTTGTTGATGTAGGGCTGGGAGTACGCTGTAGACTTTCCTGCCACCTTCACCAAAGAGAAGAAATGGAACTCGTGTGTCCGTCGCAGGCGATGGCTGCGCTACCGGAGATATAAAGCACGGGGCGCTTGGGCCAAGGTACTGAACCACAGGTCAGGGGTGGAAAGGCCTGTACAGGCAATGATGAGGAATAAAGATTTGTTTCAGGATTGTGTAGTATTAGTATGCTATTTTGGTAAGACTATACTTGAACCCTTGTATACAATACTGACTCATCTTACAGAATACGTCATGTGCTGTCATGACACATAAAATTGTCAGGACAAGTGCTACAGTGTTTTTTGCGACAGCTTGTGTCCTGAAACCTGAGTATTTCTTTATATTGTAAGTCACTTTGGATAAAAGTGTCTGCCAAATGAATTTATTATTATTATTATTATTATTATTATTATTATTATTATTATTATTATTATTATTATTATTATTATTATTAT
>JBBPDE010032025.1:0-10348 GCA_037974605.1 Nannopetersius ansorgii
AATGGCTCTATGCACTGCATTCACTGTAAAACCTGTGGGACGGAGTTTGCAGGTAACAGCGTTCGCCACTGAATCTAGCTCTTTAAGCGCGAGAGCTTGGTCAAACACGGTGAGAGTGCCAAACACAAAAAAATGCAGGGACAAGTGAGTGGCAAAAAGTCAGAAGACCGAATTTCAAATCCTGGCCACAGGAAATGTAAAGCTTCAGTGATTTTTTTTGTTGCTGGTTGTTGTTAGTGTTGATTGGTGTAGTTTTCAAATTACAGAAATCTGTTAATATACAATTTGTAGTTGTGGTGCTCATTAATTTTTGGTGGGTGCTCCTAAATTTTTTGCTGGTGCTCCTAACTTTTCGTGGTCTGGAGCACCAGTGCTACCAAGTAAAAAACTTAATTTTGAGCCCTGCATATGATGTTTTTGTTTGAATGTACAATTGTATTAAAGAATGAGACTTCAATTAATTATGGTCTCTTATGAAACCAGGCCACCTGCACCACACTCCAATGTGTTCCTGTCATATTTCTCTTCCATTATACTTCCCAACTGGACATATTATATTTAGCATTTTTCCTTAGTCAAAATGTGTTAAATATTGTATTGCGTGTCAAATTTTGTGAATTAACAAAATTGTTGCACTACTAGGTAAAGTGTGAGTGATATTTTCAGAAATGGATGGGCCTGCTCTTGTTCTGGGCTTGCATGTTTTATTTTTTTTTATTTCAGTAAAGCAATGTAAAATGTGAGTATTAAACTGAATACAGTTAACTCCCACTTATATGTGATTCAGCAGTCGCGGTTTCAGTCCATGGCGTATTTTTCTGAGAACCGAACTAATAATTGTTCCCTGAAACCCTCGCACTAACGTGGAAATTGCAGATATTTTCTGTATGCGAGTTCTTTTGGAACGTAAGCAGTAAGCCGGGGTTTACTGTACTTCTATTTGCCTGACTCTGGTAGGCATATCGTTTGATACTTGGAATTGAGAGGCTCTAATTAAATGAAATGATGGGTTGTTTTGTTGCTGTCCTTCATCGTGCATGTTTGTGTAATAAGTGCATAGTGTATACAGTCTGCCTGCATTTTCGTTTTTCTTAGAAATGAATGCAACATTCTGAAAAAAGACCTCTTGATGGGTGTTACCTCCTTGAAAACACTGTGACAGATGAATAATATAGAAGGCTCTGATGCTTCAGTGTCTCACAGTGATGGACTGACTCTGAGACATTAGGATTCTAGGCCAGGCCAAGTGCTCCTGATAGGCCACAGAAAAACATGAGCTGCATTTCCCGGGGTCTTAGAACTGTTACATACCATAGACCTAACTGCTCAATAAGGAAACACCAATAAGGGCTTTGTAAGGTGATGCCAAAGCGTGATATTTCTCCAGTAAATATCTTGTCAGAATGTATTCTGTCCTGAAAAAAATGTTGCCTTTTTCAAAACATGTTGAAACCTAAAGCTTTAATTATGAAAATTAAGACCAAATCTATCTTGATTTGAATGACAAAGAAATTTCTTCAAGTCCATAGTCCAGCGCAACTATTATAATTAAAGACCAGCAATAAAGATAGGCAGCTGGTGAAAGTGATGTCGTGTTGAAGGCCATTAAGACGCTTCCATATACACAAAGGCGTTTGTATAAACAACAAAATTAACCCTGGTTTGAGCATAGCTATGGAGATGCATGGGAGAATACAGGTTTGATAGAGGCTACTTGAAAAGAGGATACTTTCTAGTTTTTCTTTCATTTACCACTGCCTGAGCTCACAGCATGTCTACATGACTTTTTATGTGAGTGTGTCCAAGTTGGCACACACATGAGCGCACTTTCACAGCTCAGCCCTTCTGGCCAACCTTTGAGTTTTTAGTCAGATTAGCACAGATTGTCTTTAAGGAGCTGGTTCAACATGAATGACCCGTGCTAAAGAGATTTAACTCCTGTTGTAGCCAATTTTGCATGTTTGTGCTTGTTGTGTATATGTGTACGCATGGGCTTGTTATATATGTTATATATATTTCTTTCCACACTACTAAACTGGTCATGTAGGACCTGAAATAGATTTTTTAAATGAAGTATTATGAAAAAAAAACCTAGGTGTCGAATTAACGTTTTAATTTTGATCAGTTACTTACTTACAAAAAGAACGCATAAAAAAAATTAATGCTGATTAATCGCACCATGTGACTTTGAGCACCTGCCCCATTCTGGCCACAGGTACTCTGTCAAATGAAGACAGGAGCACGCTGCTCGGCCCAGGGAGTGGAAAGTTTCTAATCGGTTAGATGGAACATCGTTCACTACAGTAGTATTTACAGGGAGATGGAATTGCCTGCTGGGCATTGCTGCCGGTCGCACCTCCTCCGTTGCGCATGGGTCAGCTGCAGACACTCGGACCCAAACTGACCCATCTACCTGTGACCCAGCAAAATGGTCTCTGTTGCTGAGTTTAATTTGAGATGCCTTGTATGCTGGGGTTGACGTACTTATCCACTCACTGATTTTTATGAGTAAGTAATGTGAGACGTCCCCCAGGGAAAACACTACGCTACAGCTTTTAGCCCCCACACCCATCCTCCTGCATTATAATGTTTCTGTAACTCATGTTTGTATGTACATTGTCTTAAACTGCACCTTATAGATAGACTTGGTTCTATCATTGTTCTTGCTTAAGAATTTTTTTATTGTTTTTCCCCTCTGTATATTGGTTCATATTTTTGATTGCTGTAACCATTAATGCATATGACATTGCAGTAACATATTAAAAAAGAGATGTTAAAAATCTGTAATGTATATTATTCATTTACCAATATGCACAAATTAATTTACATTTTTAAATACTTTTACAGCAATAATGTGTGCAATTAATTTCGATTTTGATTGATTAGCTTTTGATTATTTTTTTTAATCGCATGATACCCCTAATAAAAACTCTACCCTGTTTATGGTAGCATGGCTGGTGTTTGTTTTGACTGTCTGGTCCAGGCCAGATTAGGTATTTTTCACCTCTTCCAAGCTATTCTAGTGAGCACCCTCCAGATTAGAGAGGATATTTGCAGCCTTGTTGAGGCTAAGGATTACAAAACCATGCCTCTGTCGCCTCAGCCCCTCCCATCTGTCCCCCCACACTCCACAAACTGTCCTTGGTTGTCCGGGGGTCTGTTTTAGTGGACCACCATCACGTTGGGATTAACTGAGGGGGGAATTAAGCCTCTTTCTCTCTCCTTCAGTCAGGCTGCTTTGTAGGAGCCACATGGAGGTGTGTTGGCAGGACCTTGCTCTCTAGAGTTGCACTATCGGAAGGGTACACAGGTCTTTCAGTTTGGAACAGAGTGTATAGGAGGGCAGAAGTAAGTCTACTGGCACAAGATGAACACAGCTTATCTTCTAATTAAACAAGGCAGAAAAGTCTTATCTTTGCTGCTGTATGACAGTGGACTTCAGTCTGCTTTGTGGTATCTTGATGGGAATCAACAATTGTGTTATACGCAAATATTTTGATTGCTATATATCTTTCTCTTTCTCTGTCTCTATCCAGATGAAAGGAAGATCAAGTTATTGAAAATTGCCTGTACATTTTTGCTTTGGCGTCTATCTTAAGAAGAAAGTGAGAACTGAGCCCGTGACTGAGGAGCTGCGGGAGTTGGAGTGACGTCAGCCTCAAAGTGTGTGAAACTTTGCCCCAGTGTCTGTCCTCTAAGGAGCTGCTGAGTGTGCTGAGGACCGTCCACAGGCTCCCTGCTTGGGGCAAAGGCAGTGCCCCAACACACCCACCACCATGGTGCTGTCACAGAGACAACGAGATGAACTGTGAGTGCACATTCCCTTAAATTATGAAATCTGAAAACAAGTAACATAAACCCTTTCACCTGAAAAGAAGCAAAGCAACAAACCAATGCTGATTTGGTGAGTGTGAGTGTGAGTGTGAGTGTGAGTGTGAGTGTGAGTGTGAGTGTGAGTGTGGTCTATCACATTTCCAAGTCCATCTACAATACAGGCGCACTTTGTAGTTTATTACAGACCCTATTCCATCTGTGCCTCTGCATCATTTGTTAACCCCCTTTACCCAATTTCTCAGTGGTCAGGATCGGCAGTGTGCAGGTATTATTTGGGTGGTGAGTCATTCTCAGCACAGCAGTGACACTGATATGCTACTGGAATGTGGGTGTGTGTCCTCCCGGCACAGTAGACCACACACACAGCTGTGTTGCAGGAGTTTTTAAACACTACTGTGTCAATGCTGGACTGAAAATAGTCCACCAACCAAAAATATCCAGCCAGCAGTGTACTGGCACCAAAAACCGACCAGTAATGAAATGACCAACACAAACTGTGCAGCACCAGATGAACCATCATTAACAACATTACATCTGCAAGTTGTAGGTGTGGTGTGCTATTACTGAGAGTTACTAGTGTAAATACTAAACATATACATCTTTACACACACACATTTACTGTTCCCCTTTTGACTGTCCAAATAATGTGGGATGACAGGTAGTTTTTATATATTATAAAACTTTTAACATGCCTCAAGAAGAAAAGTTGGCTTGATAATTGTGTGCCTAAATTGATTCTTTCTTCATGCTTCATCTGTCAAAAAGGACAAATTAATCTAAATTAATCTAGAGAAGATGCGTGCAAATTCCTCTAATTTTAGTAGTGTCCGGATAATAACCTATTAAAATCAGATCTGTGGAAAACCTGTTCTTATTTAAATAAAAGTGATGATTCCTCCAAGATACATACATGCATACATACATATATACACACACATGTAGTGTGATGGATTAAAATGACTTAACTAGGTATTATGGGTGCACAATACAGTTCTTGGTTATATTCCAAGAACACCCATGTATAGTGAAAAAACATTTGATAAAGAAAAATGCCAAAAAATACCTTGTTTTTATACTGTAAACCATAAATATACCCCCAAATATACTCCCAAAACACTTTAATTTCCTTTTAAACCTTTAATACATTACCCTTGATTAAAAAATGTGTTATTACTGCACAGTTTACACTCCTGCAGTGCTGATGTATAGACTGTACTGTAGGAGGAGTCATATTGTAGTGACCCGTCTGTTAAAGCAGACAATTAAATGAATCTTTTAACTTAATTTACAGTAATAAAAATACAGGGCAATAAGAACAACAAAATGAAAAACAAAAGAAACACTTAAGACACTACAGGGAAAAATTCTGGATTGCTGCTGCATCAAATTGCAGCAGCCAATCAGCAGCAGGGAGAAAATAATTACTTTCTTGGATTGGCAACTTTCAAACCTCCTGCCTCTGAGTCAGGGTCGGACTGGCAATCTGTGCGTTCTGGAAAGGAATGGCAGTCCGCTGCACGGCAGCCGTCTGCCTGTTTTTCTCGGCGGAGAAACAGACCTCTGCACAGCTGGTGAAGAAAGTCCAGGCTGTTTTTAGTCCCAGTCTGTCCTTTCTCTGAGAACTGCTATTGAACTTAATACATTACCCTTAACAAAAATGTAAAGGTAAACCGTTATAGTGAACTGCCATCTCCCACAATTAATTCATGCAAGTGTTCTTTGGTATGCGCTACCATTTCCTTTGGTATAAGCATGTAAAATACAGAAATAAATTAATGTAATTTAAAAAATAATTGTAGTAAAAAAATGTTCAATTCACTGTTCATCCAGCAGTGCGTCTTTTTCGGGGACTTCCGGAATCGTCGTTTTGTAGTGACCCGCCCGTTAAAACAGACACTAGAGGACGATTGAGCTCAACAGCCTCTTTTAATTTATTTTACAGTAATTAAAACACAGGGCTTTAAGAAGTACAGCAGTATTTAACAATCCCAAGACACACTTTCTTTGTGTTCTCTGGACAGTACAAAAACATTTATACAGTTATATTTTCTATGGAAATGTAGCTGAATTTCCGTTATGTTACAAAATTAGTAAATTATATTTTTCTTAATAATTTAGAACTAAAATGTGGGGTGTTTTCACACATAGACCTCTTTGAAGCAACCAAACTCAGTTCTTTTTCTGTTCACACTTTAGTTCCTCATCCAACCTGCCGCCACTGTTTCATCACATTCCCCAATTCTGGGATTTTTTTTTCTCCTAGATGGTTTAAAGCTCTAGCAAACTTCTACATTTTCCTCAAAGATCTCTGCTACTATTTTTCTGATGGAGAGCAAGAGTCTGAGCAACTTGGTAGAGAAACTTGATCTTGAAAAAAATCTCTATTTATTTATTATTATTTTTTAATGATGATTTATTTTTTTTATTTTTTTAGTTTATTTCTTTATTTTCTGTTGTGTTTCACACAGACATATATGGTTTCCCAGGGTTGTACCACTTGATATACCTATGGCAAGCCTAAAGGGCGAAAACTCGCGGTGAACTCGGAGCACAAGTTAAACGAACCATACTGCGGCGGTGGACTCGGTTCGGTTCGTCTCAGAGGGTTCTGAATTCGTTTGGCATGTTCACATATACGCAAAAAATGCTATAAAAATTACAATATACAATCATATAAAATAATAACAGCTAACCCACGGAGTTAAAAGCCAGATCATGAAAATAGGTCTTCAGCCTTGTTTTAAAAACCGCTACTGCTACCTAACAGTTAACGGAAGTGTATTACATAGTTTTGGCCCCGCCACCGAGAACGCCCCATCCCCTCTCGATTTCAGCCGAGTTCTGGGAACCAAAAGCAGCAACTGGTTCTCGGATCGGAGTGTCCAAACAGGGACATATGGCTGTAGCAACTCAGTCAGATAGGCCATAGCCAGCCCATTCAATGCTTTAAACACCAATAAAAGAATTTTAAAATGAATTCTAAAATTTACAGGCAGCCAATGTAGAGCAGCCAGAATCGCATACCCTCCAAGAATCTTGCTGCAGCATTCTGAACAAGCTGCAAACGAGCTACAGTACTCTGACTGACTCCAAATAAGACAGAGTTACAGTAGTCTAGGCGTGAGGTAATGAAGTTTCTAGATCGCTTCTTGTCAAAAATGGCTTTACTTTGGCCAAGCGTCTCAAATGATAAAAAGAAGAAGAAACCACAGCACCAACATGAGCATCAAAGCAGAAGGCATTATCAATCTTCACGACTGACTGCAGAAACACTCGGGTGGGATTTTAATTCACCACAGTCAACCTTGGACAGATCAACATGATCGTTTGGGCCAAACAACGCTACCTCTGTTTTATTTTCATTGAGACAAAGGAAGTTCTCTGCCATCAATGCCTTGACTTCAGCCAAACAATCCATTAGATTTCTAATTGGGCGGACTCCAGTGTCATCCAAAGGTAAGTATAGTTGGCAGTCGTTGGCATAAAGATGGAACCCGATTCCATATTTCCGCAGGATATCACCCAGTGGCTGAATATAAATAGAGAACAGCAGAGGTCCCAAAATCGAACCCTGCGGAACCCCCCAAGGCAAATGTGAAAAGACAGAAGTAAAACCACCCATCCTTACACATACCATCCGGTCAAGGAGATATGATCTAAACCAACTCAAGGCCAGACCAGAAATCCCCACATAATGCTCAAGACGATGGAGCAACACTTCATGGTCCACTGTATCAAACGCTGCTGTGAGATCAAACAAGACTAACAGCACAGAGCTGCCCCCATCAATTGCCAAGAAAATATAATTAAGAACCTTTACCAATGCCGTTTCAGTACTGTGCAACATTCCAAAACCCGACTGAAAAGTTTCTATAATATTAAATTCTTTTAAATAGTAACTGATTGTGAATAAATTTTTCCAGCACCTTACTCAAAAAGGGAGCTTAGAAATTGGCCCATAGTTAGCTGGTGACAAAGCATCTAACCCAGGTTTCTTTAAAAGAGGGTGAATAATCATGTTTTTAAAATCAGTCGGCACAAACCCAGAAGCCATGCTGCTGTTAATTATGTGCAAAATTAGCGGAGCGACTGCTGAAAACATTTTCTTTAGCAGACGCGGAGGCAGGATATCCTCCGGCGAGCCACTGGGCTTAACCTCCTCCACCAACCTAACTAAGTCTGCTAGTGAAATAGGTTGAAAAGAAACCAACCTTCCAGCAACAGCCGTAGAAGGACTGTGGACGTTTACTTCTGCAAAGCCGCTAGCAGCGTCGCCACTTTGTCAATAAAAATTTTTTAGAAAACTGTTACACACCGAGTCTGAAACCTGGACAGAAGAACAGTCTTTCACATTTAGCACAGAGTTAATGGCGGCATACAGGACTCGAGAATTGTTAGAGTTTACTGGCGTATTTCAGTTTACTGGCGTTACTCTGACTTGCTGCTTTTCTCCAGTAGCCGAGTTCCTCACTCTTTCACTCTCTCCGAAGCTGCCTTTATCAACACCAGAGTGAATAAGGGGTCAGGCAGGTCTCCTGACATCACTGGCTAAATTTAGCCACGTGGCCAGCTCATAAAATATTCACCACCCGTCTTATAAGTGAAAAGCTGACGTACATAATGATGACGTGCTGGAAGGCACTGAGTATGCGTCTGTGTGATCATTTGTGCTCGCTTCGCCATGTCTCCGCGTGCCAAGGTTTGGCCACATTTCCCGCTGTGTAATATGAGAACATTTCCATCCTCTAGCTGTGGGCTGGTAACTATGACAACAAGTGCTCTGTTTTTTCTCCCCTCCTTTTCTTGGTTAATGTAGCCTGTATTTTCAGTCCGTTTAGGAATGGATGGTTCAGTTTGGTAGCGTTTTCTTCTTTCGCATTGCTTACGGGATGCTGATGCAGCATTGAGTCTTTCTGCCTTTGCTCCTTGCCCTTTGCTCTTTAAACAAATTCTATACAAAGAGTCTTAAAGGAAACACTATAATTTATTCTCAGTTGGAGCCTTGCCTAGATTGCAGTTGCTTTAGGAGTCCTTCAGACCGTCCATGTCAATACTTGGTTTAGCAACTGACCATTAATAAAGCCTGACATTTGCTTTCCTCACTACAAATGTTGTTCACCCTGTTAGATGTCACAGTTCTAAATTGCCACTCACATGAGATTAGAAGTAATTCAGTCCAATTGAATGTGTGATTTTCTTTGGTTAGTGTTTAACAAGACCAACATTTAAAAAAAGCGACATAACTCAGTGTATGTTCCCACATCTTTATTTAGTGTGTATTAACCCTAAGCTTCTGTCTTTTCAGAAATCGTGCAATAGCAGATTACCTCCGCTCTAATGGCTATGAAGAGGCATACTCTGTTTTTAAGAAGGAGGCAGAGTTAGATATGGTAAGTTCAATTTTTGTGACTTTAATTGCTTCTTAAAGAAAGACTGGGTCAATTCCTAAACGGCGGAAAGTGGACAGAACAGAAGTTAAGGGCAGCAAATTTAAGAGAAGTAATCAGAATAGAATAAAATACTATGTCACAATACAGTATAAAATCTAGGTTTATAAATATTGACTGCTGTATTGTGTGTGTGTATATATATTAGTGGTGGGCCGTTATCAGCGTTAACGTGCTGCATTAATGTGAGACACTTATCGCGCGATAAAAAAATATCGCCGTTAATCTATTCACAAAGTTGGGTCTATACTACGCAAGGTATGATGACTTTCACCTTGATATTTTAGCGTGGATTTACTCTTTCTCCCTGTCTGTCTGTCTGTCTGTTTCTCTCTCTGGCTCTCCCTCATTCGTGACTTTTTCGGATCGCGCCCTTTTTAACCTGTCTCGCTCTCTGTTTCTCTTTCTCTCTCTGTCACTCTGTCTCTCGCACGCGCGCTCTCTGTGCCTCTGTCTCTCTCGCTCTTACTCTCTCTCTCATTCATGACTTTTCCGGAGCGTGCGGATCATCTCTCCCTCTCTGTCTCTGTATCTCTCTCTCTCTCTCTCTTTCTCTGTCTCTCTCTTGCGGGCTCTCTCTCTCTGTCTCCCTCTCGTTCGTGACTTTTCCGAGCGTGCGGATCGTCTCTCTCTCTCTCTTTGTATCTCTCTCTCTCTCTCTCTCTCTCTCTCTCTCTCCCTCTCTCTCTCTCTATCTCTCTATCTCTCTTTCTCTCCCCTACTGTCTGAGAGAAATAATTAAAGACCGTAAATGAGGAAGTTTTGAATGCTGTGATATAAGGAAAGGGAACACAGCTGGGTGAGGTACAAAGAAAGAAACATAAGGTTCAAAAGAAGGTTTTAAGGATCAGTACATTTAAAAAACGAAGAGTTCTGTCCTTTTTTAATGAAAACACCGAATCGTGTTTTACAGCGTGTCTGGCGCTCTCTCTGCTGACCTTCAGGAACAGCCAGGCTGTGTTTCTTACTGCAGGACTGGCCAGCAGGCCTTGTGTGTGTGTCTGTTTGTGTGTGTGTGTGTGTGTGTGTGTGTGTGTGTGTGTGTGTGTGTGTGTGTGTGTGTGTGT
>JBBPDE010032155.1:0-10344 GCA_037974605.1 Nannopetersius ansorgii
TTACAGATAGCAAGAATTAAGACTACAGAAAGGCTGAAAAGGTAAAAAAACAAAAAAGGAGTGGGAAAAAATTCTTCAAGTAAATAACAGTAAGATTATAAAGATAATAACATTAAAAAGCATTTATAGCTAAAAGATAATATTAAACAAATCGCTGATTACAAAAACAAACATTAAAACAATTTAGGCAGTCTGCTTTTCTCATTTTTCTCTGGTTTTACCTTCTGTTTTTCTTCATCTAGTTCTAGGTCTATTAATACTCCTAATAGTATAGAATTGTAGGAGAAAGTTTGACTTAATTATACTTGAGGTTATAAATTGATGGACTGCCATTATCAGCAAATAAATATATTAGAAAAGTATCAAAAAATATATCGGTAATATTCTCACTTCTTTGGACTGCTGTTGTTTTATGGGCGTGGCTTTATGCTCAGTCTACGTCACTGCCTTACCTGATCTTTTTAAATATATTTTATATTTCTTTGCAAGAAATATTCTGGCTTTATGTTTGTGTGTTTTTTGTCCTTAACAGTTCACAAAAATTCACTGCATGATTCGCGATCAACATCTGCACCTGGTGCCTTCAAAAACTTAACCTCATTCTTGCTTAAATGCAAATACATGTAATTCGTTTTTAGAAGAAAACACCACCAATCGCTTTAATTTAATTTGAAATAACGAGTATTTACACCTTTGAGTTTTTAGCTGAAAACCCTCATTGGTGCCTGCATAACACAATACATTTATTTTTGTATCACAAGAGATACAACACGTCATAGTTAAACACAGCACTGTAAAAAATACTAAATGCTTTGTGTATTAAAACAATACACGTTAAAATTTGACTTAATTAACTAAAATGCATTATATACAAAAGGCTGCACGTTTTAAAATAAATGGCTTAATTGATTAAAATGCGTCATACATTGAAATACTGCACTGTAAAATAATCAGACTTGAGTAATTAAAATGCCTCATTTACTAAAACACAGTGTAAAAAATCTGACTTAAGTAGCCAAATGCTTTATATATTAAAGTACTGCATTCAGTATTTTATATAAAATAATGTGACTCATCTAGAACGCGTCAGATTTTCAAGTATTTAACGGTAACAATGTCTGATTTAAGTAAACCCAAACTAAAATACGTCATATACTAAAACATTCACTGTAAAAACAAATAATCTGACTCTAAAGTCAACTAGAATACGTCATATAGCTTATTCAAATATTTAACTGTAAAAATATCTGACATAGGCTAAGTAAATTAAAATACTTGACTGAAAAATGTGACTTAAGTAACTACATTGCGTCATGCTCTAAAATACCTTTTTTAAATAACTTAAATGTATTTTAAGTCACTTAAATTGTTGAATGAATTGAAACTCCACTAATAACAGCTGTGTGTGTGTGTGTGTGTGTGTGTGTGTGTGTGTGTGTGTGTGTGTGTGTGTGGGTACCAGGCAACACACATTTTCCGATTCATTCAGAGGCAGCACAGTGTCAAAAATTTTATATTAAATGAGAAAATTATTATTTGTTCTGTGAGGAAATATTTTTTATTGGTTTCAAAGCGGTATCTTAGAGCAAAACTCAGGTGATCCTGCTCTTCTTTCATCACCTTTCCTCATCCTCCTCATCCTCATCCTCCTCATCATCTGCACACTCGCAGGAGTGAAAACAAACCCTGTTGCAGTCCGTCCCGTAATTCTCGTGCGTGTATTTTATACCAGTATCACATCACATGGGTTACAACATCTCAGTCATTTTCTCTTATAAATAACATTATCCTGAACCCCCTCCTTTATCCCCTTTTCCCTCTCAGATTTTTTATTCGCACGGCTCTTTTCCGTCACCCTAAATTTCTCTCCGCTGTTTGGTGCCATTTGCCAATTAAAAGCTTAGCAGTCCTGAAGACGGAGCGGGCTCTTCTCCTCACAGCTCTTCTGTTCTGGATCCCATTTCGTGCTTGACTAAACCCATTTAGAGACACAGAGAGAGCCCAGGCGTTGGGTTTCAATGGGCTCGAGGACGCACGGAACCTCTCCGGAGCGCCCCGCTATAAATTACACCCTCCCTGAATTGTTCTGACAGAAAGACTCAGATGGGAATTAATATCTATTTTTTTAATTACAGGAGATTTCCAAATACCAGTGTTGGTCGGTGGTCTTTAGCCCCGCGTAACCTATAAAATTCCCCTAAAGTTTTACCTAAATCCTCGTTTTTTTCCCTTTCAGTTTGTTTTTCATTGCTAAGGACCCCACTAACTCCGAAAGTAATCAGCCCCCAATTAAAATTAAACCGGATCGCCGCGTGCGCCCGTCTGAAATTCCTCCCTGGGAATAAACTTAATCTCATATTCAAATGCAAACCAGCATATTAGCTCCTCTCGCTTTGATTCTCGCGCGCAGCGTGGGCTTAAACCAAGACCGACCCCTTTCGGCTCCCTCGGGGCCCCGAGGTTAAACACGCACTGATGGCAGGGGGGGTGGGAGCAGGGGGGCATTCCCCTTAGTTGATTTTGGAAATTGCTGCAGCATTGTTGGAATAATTGCTGAGGGTCAGGTTGCAGAGACGCTCGCGGGATATGAGGCTGTGCGGCTCTGGGGGTCCCGAAAAACGCAAATTTATTTATTTATTTTCCGCGCTCACGTGCGCGTTTGGAGAAGTAGGTGTTGCTGATGAAGCCGCGTGTCTGTTTGGGGAGGTAAAAGAGGGTGTTTGACGTCTTCCCTCATTATTTTCCGCGGGGTGGGTTGGTGGGTGGGTGGTGGAGGGGGTCGTGGTGGTGTTGGGGGGTGAGCGAAGGTGATGGGGAGAGACAGTGTGAAGTTGCGCGCTCTCGGTTAGTGTCAGGTCAGATCGTGCGAGCCTCAGAGACATGAACGGCTACGGCTCGCCCTACTTGTACGTGGGGGGTCCGGTGGCGCAGGCGCGCGCGCCGCTCCAGAGGACCCCCAAGTGCGCGCGCTGCCGGAACCACGGCGTGCTGTCCTGGCTGAAGGGTCACAAACGCTACTGCCGCTTCAAGGACTGCACATGCGACAAGTGCATCCTGATCATCGAGCGGCAGCGGGTGATGGCGGCCCAGGTGGCTCTGAGGCGGCAGCAGGCCAGCGAGAGTCTGGAGAGTCTCATCCCGGAGGCGCTCAGGACCCCCGGACCCGAGCTGCGCTGGAGCGGAGAGGGTCTCAGCACCCAGCCCGTACCAGGTACTCATTCAACACACTCAGCACAGAACCAAGGAGATACAGAACTTAGATATAAGCACACAATATATATATATATATATATATATACTCAACCTAATTCCGTGCTTCCTCACTGAGTTTAGAGTGTTTAATTGGGCATTTTATGCGTAAATAGTTTTTAAACCACAATCTGCTCTCAACAGCTGAGAGCTTTTATAATAAAATGAACAAAAATAATAGATATGTATATATATGTGGAAAAATGTGTGTAATGTGGAGCAGATATTTTTTATAGATGATTGCTCTGTGGTGTATTATTATCTCTTATGTTATTTATGAAATTCACACTGTTTAGACTCGTGTAAACAAAAAGCAGGCTCTTTACTCACTGAAGAAAAACTGAAAGTAAAACCTCTTCCTTTCGTGGGAATTTTATTTTTCATTGCAATAAAAATGAAACGTAGCCAAAGCTATGACCAAAACGGAAATGAATCAGTTTTAGTCTTATAGTAACTGGTAGGATATTTCTACAACCACACAATTAAAAACCCCAAAATGCTACTACTAATATTAAACACAAAAAAATAAACAAACAACAAGAGCAATAATAATAATAATAATAATAATAATAATAATAATAATAATAATATAACAATTATAATTGTTATTAAAACAATCCATAAGTTTAATAACAACAATTCTAACAAAAATAAATAATTTTTATAAAATAAAATATTTGCTGCTATCTCTTATTATGATAGTGATAATTATTATTTTTATATAAATACTATAATACTGACTGTAAGTACTTTGTCATGACTTCCTTTCTAAAGGGGTTTTTCTTCTCTCTCTGTATTGCAAACTGTTTTTCCATTGAGCTCTAAAAATTAAAACAATTTTTTTTTATAAACAGCAGCACATTTACCATTTGGTTTCTAACACAGCTCTAAGTTGGTTGAAGGGTTCTGTTGCAGGGGTCTAAAATTGTAAAGGTGAGCCATAGAGTGAGAGAAGGGTCCAAATTGAGATCGATTTTCTCTCATCCCTTTCCAGTCAGCCGAGCTTTGATCGCTCCAAAGATTACAGTAATCAGGGCAGGACAGTAATCAAGACAGGACAGCCCCAATCGAAGGCAATAGCCATCATTTTCAGGAGAGATCCAAACTCAGGTGAAATGTTACCAAATAACAGGCAATCCGTTTGCAAACTGTGGGGAAGGAGAATCGACGGCAGGCTCTCTATGGCAGCCAGTCAGCACTTTTGTCCTAAGAGCTGCTGTGGGGATTAAGTGAGGCAGTATAAATCAGGAGAGCTGGCAGGTGAGTTAACTAACGCGCCAGTGTTGCTTTCCCCTCCTGCAGTGGGAGCAGTTCGGGCCTCTTGACTCCAGCAGTGCAGAAAGAGGCCCAGTACAACATTTCCCACTTCGGTTTTGCTTCTTTTCTTTCCTCTCAGAAAATGCTCAGCCACGTTTGTTGTGCTCATGATTACTGGCTGTTTGTTAAAGGTAGACCGAGATCCCAAGAAGTCAGAGCAGCTTTCTAAGCACCATGTAAGCGCTTATATTGTTTACAGTCAGTTATGAACATATGAAATGCACTGACATTTCAATACAAGCTTCCATACTTTCTATTGTTTGTCATTTAGGGTCCACACGACCCTCCAGTATTATAAAACCACAGAACTGACCTTTATCCCTGACACTCTTAGGACCTGTGGGACCCTCCTGCCTTCACTTTCATAACTGTTATGTTTGCATTGGTTATGTGGAAGGCGAATCATTTATTGAAGTTACTGAATTACCAAGAAATGTACTATTATATGTAATTATCATTTAAGAACCTCCAGGAGTTTAAAGTGTTATCAGTACTCAGTATTTGTTGTTTATATGTGTATCTGTGTGTATTTTCAGATATGAATGAGGACCTCTCTGGTGAGCAGTCAGGAGGAGAGAACAGCAGCAGCACCAGCGACCGAGAGCAAGAGCCCGCTAGTTCACCGGAGGAACCCAAATCCAGCTCCTGCTACACCCCCAACACACCAGAACCCCCTCCTCATCCAGAGGAGCCTCGCTATGGTGCCCCCAAACCTTGCACTGATCCAGAACCCAAACCTGACAGTCCAAAGTACCAGAGTGAGCCTAACCTCTTAATCGAGGGCCTTTCAGGTTCCGTCTCCCTCCCCTTCAACCTCAGAGCCAACCGTCCTCCTCTAGAGGTGCTGAAAAAGATTTTTCCCGCCCATAAGCCGGCTGTGCTGGAACTGATTCTGAGGGGCTGCGGGGGGGACCTGGTCGGTGCCATCGAGGTCCTCCTGTCCAGCCGCTCCTCAGCGAAAGTGGACAAGCCCCCTCCCGATGGTTCAGAGGCTCTGGTGCTGCCCTCCAATGGGCATCTCTTCGAGCATCCTCTGGGCTCATACCCAGTCTCTTCAACCAAGTGGTCGGTGGGTTCGGCCTTCCGTGTGCCCGACACGCTTCGTTTCTCTCCAGAGTCGTCCGGGGGCACAATGGTGTCTGGCCCCCTAGGCGTCCCACTGCAGCACGGCTTCCCCCAGCCGCCCCGTTACCCGCTGATGCTGCGTAACTCACTGAGCCGCAGCCAGGCGGGGGGACCCTTCGTGCATGGCGATGTGACTCTGTGGAATACCATGACCCTGCAGCAGCAGTACCAGCTCCGCTCCCAGTATGTCTCACCTTTCTCTGGCCCCTCGCCCGGGGCCTTCCGAAGCTCCCCCCTGCTGGCCTCCAGGGCGGCGCAAGAGGAGCAGCGAATTGGCGTCCAGGAGGACAGCTGTCCCATTGCGGCCAAACAGACGATATACGCGGCTGACGAGGACTACGACGACAGATCCGACTCCTCGGACTCAAGGATCCTCAACACGTCCTCGTAACCTCTGGCTGTCGAAGCGGAGATGCCACTTTACCAAAATGTGCTCTGAACTGAACTATGCTGACTGAGGACACATAGCAGTTCCTGGCCTTGTAGGAGCTCTGTAAGAAATGATCTGTACGTTACATGAGGCATTGTGTTGCTATATGAACTAAGATGTTTGTGCAGTGTAATGTATGGATGTAATAGTACCATTCTCAGCAACATCTACCCTTCACTTTACCAGTATGTTTTGACCAAAAAAAAGTATGAATGACTGAACATTAGTTGGCCAGTAACAACCACTAATTCCACCTTGCATGAAATGTACTGTAAATAGCAATGCAAGTAGAAATAACCAAACAATAAAGCATGGAAATGTGTATACCAAATAAACCCAGTTGGAATTGTCATTGTCCTTTATTTACGTAAAATCTACGTATCAACGAGATGTGAATTATTCATGAAAATGGATCTTATTTAATGTTGTAATCACAGACAAGCAACTGTAGGCCTGTAGTCTCACTTCAGCAGATGACTCTAATCATGGCAATAGTTATTTAATAGAAAATATGAAAATATTAAAATATCTAAAACTTTTTTCTTTTACTTAATGCATAATCTGTGCTGAATGTCTATGAATTAAAATAATAGCCATCTGAAGAATGCACTGATATTATATGCATTTGGGATGTTACACATTTTTAATTGGCCTTCTGGACTGTGTAAAATGATTCCCCAAATAATAAAACAGGAGTATGAATGTGGTTTCAATGTGTGACCTTATTTTTTGAAGCCTCCGGTTCTGTTTTTTCCATGTAAAAAATTGTACAAATCTAAACCAGTTTGTCTTCCCTCTGTTTCTTCCTTGGAAGAAAACATCTTTGGGTCATAATAGTCTTAATGAAATTTGTGTAGTTTACCATAAAATGAATATTAGCAAGCTTCCTTATTCCATATTAAATTCAGTTTTCTGGTCATATGGGTCTATTGACTTTTGAACAAAACCAAAGAAAGAAAATTGGTTTTGAATCAGAATATGACATTCATGGAATCAGAAATACTTAGTTACTGTTGGATATTCATTCATTGTATAAATATGTAAGATTCAAATTCATAAATAACAAGTTCTATGGCTTTTTCCTTTGTATACACATTTTATTGGACACAAATGGGGAAATGCTAAATTGAATTCCAAATGGCTGCCTTCACTGCAAAAAATCCTGTTAATTGCTTTGCAGTTGTAACTCAAGGAATACAGTAACAACGTCAACAAAAATCACAGATAAGTGTTATCTAACACAAGAGGGAGGCTTAAAATAACACAGAGACCTAAAATGTTCTTTTTATACCAGTCATATGCAAAAGTTTGGGCACCCTGGTCTATTTTGTGTTATTTTCTAAGTGAAACAATTACACATCCTCAACAGAGAACACCTTTCTGTCAGTTCGTACACTATTACTTTTTTTTTTTTGCTGAATTCATCATTAAATGTAGTGCAAAAAGCATATTTTATAGTTTATTTTTTTCCAAATAGTTGAACCCATTAATAAACACACATCAATAAAAGAAATGCAAGAAAATGCCAGTTCCTTGCAGAGAGTGTCTACTTATTTTGAGAGACATGAACGGCTATATATCAGCAAAATATGTTATTAAAACCAAAAAGAAAGTTTAGAAGATGTCTAAACATGTGAATTCTGTTACTTTTCCGTTACAACATCACTGCTAGTGGGCCAAGGACCAGAAACCATTCAGGCAAAGCAAAGTGAACAAGTTCTCACCAGTTTCTGACAGCCAAAGCTAAGCAAGTAGCTCCATCTAGGGGTGCTGTATTGCTCCAAACGGAGTGCTAAGTTGGAAAATAAACACTGCCTGGTAGAAAGGCAATGTTCTAGAGAGACGAAACAACAAAAAACATGTTCTTCATCTTTTTCTACATGACTGGCAACAAACAAAATACCAAACATCATATTTGTATTGCTGCTCAAGCCATGTTTTGAACAATCATGAATATTATAAAATTGAATGTGAATTAGTGGCAATAAAACTGCACCAGTACAAACCCATAGAAAAACCATAGTAAACTAGACACATAATTACGTAATGGTCAGTTTGGTTATCAGCACTTGGACTCTTTTACCATGGATTCTGTTTACTCCATTCAGTTCGTATTAGAGAACAACAGCCAAAGCTGACTTGACTTTAGATTTATGTACTCTACATATACCTGAGTCTACAGAGTAACTGACTCCGCTGCCTCCGTGTAGACCATCCCAGCCACACTGATCTGATTCTGATTCAGTACCTCATTTTCTTACTACTTCTGAACTTTCATTTAATATTTCATGTTGTAATATTGTGGTCTTAAGTTTAATGGGGTTACCTTTGTAGGGGAGTAACAACAGTTCAGCCATGAAATGGTGGACTCATACTGCATGAAAATCACTTGTCCTCTGTGGCTTTACACAGTGGAGAAGTCCAAACCTCATACCAGCCTAATATTACTATGTAAAATGCGTATTAATGCCCTTGGTTTTGAAAAGGGATATCCAACAAGCTCATAGAGGTGTGATGATGTGTCCACATACTTTAGTCCAGTATATTTTTGAGGCAATAATTTTACCATTCATTCAATTATATATAACAATCATTAATGTTTAGTTACATGTTTTTTTTATGTGTTTAATAGCATTGTGTACCAGTGGGTGAGATCACCTTTACTCTTGTGTGACTGGCCATTTGAGGATTATCATTTTATTTTAGGTCAGAGAGAAGAACAGAGTAGTACACGCCTTTGTTCATGTGTCTTTAGATTCTATAGTCCCAGTGCAGTTTTTAATGTAACATTTACATTTACTGCATTTATCACACTTTTATCCAAAGCGAATTCCATTCCCTAACTACAGGGGGCAGTCTCCCTGGAGCAACTTGGGATTAAAGGTCTTGCTCAGGGACCCAGTGGTGGTATGCTGAAGGTAGGATTCGAACCCACTGAGCTACCTCCACTCTACCACTGTTGTCTCTAACTCTGCTTCTTTTGGAAAGCTGGTTTTACCTAGGCTACAATTTCACTAAAATACACACTAAAGGGACAGAAATATTGGGACACCTGACCGCTACACTGAATTATATAGACTTTATTGAAATACGTGGACTTTAATATAGAGCTGATCTGCTGTTTGCAGCTATAACGGCTTCCACTGTTCTTGGGAGACTTTCCAGATTTTGGATTTTCTATGGGAATTTGTGCTCATTCATTCTGTAGAGCATTTACGAGGTCAGACACTGATGTTGGATGAGAAGGTCTGGCTCACAATCTCCGTTCCAGTTCATCACAAAGGTGCTGGATGGGGTTGAGGTCAGGACTCTGTGAGGCCAGTCAAGTTCTTCCACACCAAACTCATCCACCCATGTCTTTATGGAGCTCCGCTTTGTGCACTGGGACACAGTCCTGCTGGAATAGAAAAGGTTCTTCCCTAAATTGTGTCCACAAATTTGGAAGCATGGCGCTCTCCAAAAAGTCTTGGTCTGATGAAGCATTAAGATTGTCCTTCACTAGAAGTAAAAGGCCACCCAAACTCAGTAATTATGATTGTGTCCCAATACTTTTGTCCACACAGTGTACTTTTTGTTGCGTGTGAGTTCAGACTACTCTACCACCCTCTGTTGAAAAACAGTGTGGAGTCGATCTCTGCAGAAACTGATTGTCACTTTTCAGTTCAGGAGTGGCCTCAGTGACTAAACGGTGTCGCCATCTAGACGGGCTTGTCGCCATCTAGTGTCCGGTAAACTAACTGCAGCAGGTGCAGTTCAGTCACTCTCTCACCTTTTCACCTCTCATGTTACAGTTTTTCCTTTGCGTAGATTTGACCTGTTTAATGAGGCATACGTTCTGTGTGGATATATGAAACTGTTAGGAACTTTTGTAACAAAGTAATATAAGGGCATGTCACTGGACTTTTACTGACTGTCATCAACAGTGACTGCGGGTCAGAACGACACGGGGCTGGGAAAAGTGTTGAAGATCCTGTCACCAATGTCATTTACAGAAAATATAAAACATGATAGATAGATAGATAGATAGATAGACAGACAGACAGACAGATAAATAGAAAGATAGATGATAGACAGACAGAGAGACAGATAAATAGAAAGATAGACAGACAGACAGACAGATAGATAGATAGATAGATAGATAGATAGATAGAGAGATAGATAGATGGATAGATAGATAGATAGATAGATAGATAGATAGATAGATAGATAGATAGATAGATAGA
>JBBPDE010032174.1:0-10344 GCA_037974605.1 Nannopetersius ansorgii
GTGTGTGTGTGTGTGTGTGTGTGTGTGTGTGTGTGTGTGTGTGTGTGTGTGTGTGTGTGTATTGTCCTGAGTCTCCTACCGGATGGCAGGAAAGTGAAAAGTGACAGTGCAGGGTGGCTGGGGTAAGAGCATTAGACTAGAGTTTAATTTTGTGCTGTAACTTGTGGTATGCCATTAAAAAAAGGTCAGCTGTGTAGGCTCACAAATGATCTATGGTTTTCTACTGTAAACACTACTGTATACTTGGGGCAGGTCACTACAAGCATGGAATGTCGGATAGCGTTTCTAGATTGTATCTTGCAAAGACGATGAAAACAAATAAATAATAAATAACATGCGGACCACTGATCTTCATACAGTACAAAAAGCTTTCACTTAGGGGTGGGCGATATTGTTACAGGTAAATCAGGATTTTGATTTTATTGCGGTATTTAAAATTGATTTATAACTATAGTCCTAAAGAGCTAAACAGCATTTAGGTCAAACAACATTTCTGAACAGCTTTTAATCAGTTTGTGCAATTTTGCCAATATGTTTATTTAATTAAATTATTTAATTAAATGCTCAATGTTACTTCAGAACGACAAATCAATGAGACAACAAAACCTTTAAAATGGTAAACAATGAAAATGGCAACTAGTGCAATCCTTAAACATATATTCTTAAAAATATAGTTATAGGAATTGCAGTTTAGGGGTGGGGGAGAGAACTTGGGGTGGTTGTGGTGTAGTGGGTAGGATGCTTGCCTCTAGACTAAGAGGTCATGGGTTCGAATCCTACCTTCAGCACCACCCCTGGGTCCCTGAGCAAGACCCTTACCCCCAAGTTGCTCCAGGGAGAAACTGCCCCCTGTAGTTAGGGAATGGAAGTTGCTTTGGATAAAAGCGTCCGATAAATACCGTAAATGTAAATGTATGATAGTGCCATAGTTCACTTTGGTTGGTTGAGCCCTGTATCTATAAGGCAGGCATTAAGCGGACCAGCAAATAATGCAATTTGTTTGAGGAAGAAATATTAGGAAGAGCATAGAACCAGAATAGATAGATAGAATGTAGTTTATGTAGACGATACTATGATCTCTCTGCTTTGGAAGATCGTCAGTACATAAATCATCTTCACAATCTCATATCGCCCACCCATTACTTTCACTTTAGGCATCTATGGAATGTCCCCGTAACCTTTGGCAGAAGTTGTCTGTTTTCGTTACTGCTATTTTTAAGTGGTGCCTGTTTCTATTGTTTTACAGATGATTACAAAACAATTGGAGCAGATTGTGAGGTCTTGGCAGCAGAGATCGAAGACTATATCCTTTTCTCATCCACACTCCCCCTCTGACTCTTACCATGGTCTTTGGATTCTCAGAGCATCTCTCTTTTGAGTCCAGTGATAGTCTGCTGGTACAAGCCTAATAGCATATACGCCCAAAACGTGAGCTCTGATGTAATGTTAAGGTGTCTATAGCAGCCTGGTCGTTCCTTGACTGACTTGTTTGTTACTCATCTACAAGGAGTTTAAGTCCACTGACATGAAGTACAAGACGAGGCTGAGGAGCCGCATCTCCAACCTTAAAGACCAGAAGAACCCTGATCTGCGGCGAAGCGTGCTGTGTGGCAACATTTCCGCTGAACGTATCGCCACCATGACGGCAGAGGTGTGTGCATCAACCAGAGATGGACACTCGAGTAACACTTAATTCGCACAAATAATGACTCGGCTTTAGACTCCCCTCAATGTTTTGAGACTTGACTCGGAGGAATTATTTATTTATACCTCGCACTCTTTCCAACGACCCAAAAACCGTTCACCTCGCCCCGGTGTCCCATTACTTTTGTCCGAGATGGTTTTCAGCTAGTAACAGTTTTCGAGGGGTCGTTGGAAAGGGGTCACCAAGCCCCATCTAACTGTGGAGTCTCACATTTAGAGTGAGAGATATTTTTTTCATATTTAACATTTCGATTTAAGATCATTTAAGGCAAATCCTCCGTGTTTGTGAGGGCAGATCACAGCATGCAGCCCCGCCCCCTGCTAAGTAACAGCCAATTGGAATCGTGGGGCGTGGTCAGTTAGCATATCTTAACATTTCCAGCTCAAAAATCCCACATTTAGAGTCGCCGTTTGTAAACATTGCCACTCAAAGACTTGAGACTTGACTTGGACTCGGTAAAAATGACTTGTGAACATCTCTGGCGTCAACTCATCACATTCATGACTTAAGGCATATATGTGTGTGCGCGTGTGTGTATATAGGTATGTAATGTGTGTATATATTATACAAATCACATTGTTTCATGCAAAATTCAATAATTAATTCAAAAGCAGTGGATCACACACCTTTATTTTTAAAGTACTGCTATGAAAAAAAACTGCAGTAACATTTGCTTTGCAAACATTTGAAACAAATAAGGAGCTTTTTTAACAGCAGGGTTCCCTTTAACACAGTTACTTCAACTTAAATTCACTTTGGATCTAGTTTAGATGACTAGTTCTAGTTCTGATATTTTCCTGTTGCAGGAAATGGCAAGTGCAGAACTGAAGGAGATGAGGAAGGCTCTGACTAAAGAATCCATCAGGGAACACCAGCTGTCTAAAGTCGGAGGCACTGAGACCGACATGTTCATTTGTGGGAAGTGCAAGGGCAAGAGCTGTACCTACACCCAGGTATGTCTACGCTGCTTTTTCCTACCTTCAGATGCCATGAGAATTTACAGACATTTTGGGGATGTGTTTAGAAGTATAATAATAATAATAATAATAATAATACATTTTATTTAAAGGTGCCTTTCTGGCACATAAGGACACCATACAATAAAACACATGCAACAAACAGTAAAAACAATTACAGACAAGAAAGAAAAAAAAAGTACACCATTTAGACATTGCTGAAGAATCGGAGAGAGAAAACACGCATGAACAGATGGCTTTGGAGTGTGGATTTATGTCTGTGTTGTTGATAACCATGTCTTTAACAGTTTACATATCGGCTACATTGGTTTCTTGGTGTATATGTGGTAAGCAGTGCAAACTAGGTAGTACTTTATTGGGTAAGGATCCACTAGCACTAAGTAAACAAACGGTGACGCACGTCTTTGATAACTGACCTGATCTTTAGTGTCTTGAATTCTGTTTGAGTCTGTTGTGTGTTTTGCTCCACGTTTGTTTCTCTGCATTTTGTCCCTTCCCGACTCCACTACAGAAATATATATATTTTTTTTACGATCTATACTTGTCCCCCGAGAAACGTCTGAGTACACGCGTGCTGGACTGGATTTTAACGGTACTTTCACACCTACAGCATTTGGTTCGCACCAAACGTGTTTGCTCCCTTGGTTCGGTTCGTTTACGCTGATGTGAACGCGATCTCGATACTTTGGTGCAAACCAAATCAATCGATGCCTGAAGGGGTGGTCTGGGACCGCTTTATCCGCTCTACTCTGATTCGGTTCGTCTGGTGTGAAAGCAACCAAACAGAATTGGACGAAACGGTATACAGTAATCCCCCGTTATTCGTGGGGGTTGTACAGAACAGTTAAATTTCATTTTAGACTCAGTTAAATACATTACGCTTAACGAAAATGTAAAAAAATATATATATAGAGAGAGATCACTACAAGTGAGTCAAGCGGGTCACTACAATATTTTTAATAATTCAGAACTGGGAGAGAGAGACGTGCGTGGCAGAATTTATATTTGGATTACTGTTTGTTTTTAGTAACTTATATATTTTTAATAATTTAGAACTAAAATTAGTAAAAAAAAAATCATATTGCGACGAAAAAAGCTAAAAGGCGGGGGGGGGATATGGGAGCAGTTTTCACGCTGTCCTGGAGATTTCCGCGTAAAACGATCACTTACATTCTCGACAAAAATCAGTGTGCGATTGGATCCGCGAGTCCTGATCCACGTAAAACTGGGGGCGTGCTGTAGTTTAATGCATTATGGGTATCAGATGAGATACAGGATTGATGGGCCAATGATGGACCTGATGGATCTGCTGGAAGATCGCCAGCTACTAACGAAATGATCACTCAGGAGGAGGAGGGCACCACTGTTCTCCCTGAAGTGGCGCAATGCAGCGTCGGCAAGACGAATAAATCAGGAAGTTAGTTTGGAGTCGCGGCCGCGAATCATGTTCGAAATGAATTGTCTGGAAAAAATGATCTGCAGGTACAATGTACTGCGCGAGGATCAGCGCCATGAGCGCAATGCAGAGCTGCTCCTCCATGATTATTGAAAGTGGCGAGATTTTCTGAAAATATTCTGTTTCTGGTTCCGATGGTGTTTGCGGTCTGTTTTGGTTCGTTTAGAACTCTGCATGTGTGAAAGCAAACCGTACCCACGTCTGTTTACTACACTATAACAGTTTTCTGACTGGTGCAGACTAAAGCAATTGAAGTATAGGTGTGAACGCACCCTGATGCACGTTTTGATGTTGACTCTGACATGGCGCCAATAAATGGGTGGAATAAAAAGAATAAAACTCAAATTTCTTCCGCAGTCTCACAAAGTAGAGTTCTGCAAATATGTTCCTTTTAAACCACCGACGTCGTGGGACACGCATGCTGCGCGCGTTCCGAAACGCAGGCCAGGGTCCAGATGGGTCTCGGTTCTAGACCGCTGTGTCGCTGAAGGTTGTTTCAGTCCCAGTGAACCTTCAGACACAATCGAGATTTGCTGTCTATGTTTTGAAGGGTTTCAAGGGCACTACCAGAGTGTCCTTCATGGTCTTTAGTCACCCATAATCTTTTCGACACGCGCCCGAGCCTGTGAAAGTGAGGCTGGATCAGACCGCCCACTGTCCTGTTGATTAGATACAGGATGTGAGCCCCCTTTCAGTGCGCTGGGCAGGTTTTCAGCTTGCAGGGTCGCATTAACTTTAAAATAAATAAATGACCTTTCACATCATTTACATCAGTGTTTAACTGGGCCAGCTTAGTACAGATCCACAGTATTTTCTCCATCAGAGAAAACCACAGCTCCTTTCTGGTGATGCATCTAAACCATCCCATTCTTCAGGGTGTGCCACAAACAAGGAGGCTTCACATGACCGTGTGACCAAGGACAGTCTTGGCTGTAACATCAAGCAGCTCCTCTCTGGTGTATAATTGCCAGGCAATTTCTCTTTTGTTTGTTAATTTGTCCGCTTACATCACTTTAAGTGAAATATGACACGTACTTACATACTTTGTTCAATACCAATGCCCTCAAATAATAGCTCGCGTTCTGTGATTTAACCTTGGTTCTTCATTTCAAATGCAATGTGCTGCAAAACAACTGTTAAGTGACTCTGTACTGAATGCATTACTTACTTCGTTTAACTAATGTACACTGTATGGACAAAAGTATTGGGACACACCTCTTAATTATTAAATTTAAGAGGCACTTACTTCTAGTGAAGGACAATCTTAACGCGTCAGCCGACCAAGACATTTTGGACAACACCATGTTTCCAACTTTGTGGACCCAGTTTGGGGAAGAACCTGTTCTATTGCAGCATGACTGTGTCCCAGTGCACATCAGAAGGTTGTGGGTTCAAAATCCAGGACTGCTAGTGGTACCATTGATGTAAGCAAGGTACCATCCCCACACTCTGCCGTGTTCCTGGCTGCCCGCTGCTTCACTTGGTGACTGAGTTTAATACAGAGGAAGAATTTCATACTGTGTGCTGTGCTGTGTTCACGTATGACAGGAATGGCAACTTCACTATGTATTTAACTACACTGTCAATAAGGTCCCTGTTAGTGGAATGATCAGGCGTGCCAGTACTTTTGTCCATATAGTGTATGTGCTTAGTCTAGTGTATGCCCTTTGAATAACTGTCTGTAGTCATTGACTAAGATCTGCCTTTCCATCAGGAGATGTGTAAACATGATAAACGGGTTCACATTCTCCGCTCTGAGCAGGTCAGCACAGGCCCAGAGTTTGACAGCACAGTGGTTGCAGCAAATCCCCCGACGCTAATGGCGGAGTGTGTCCCAGCATGTATATCGGAGTGCATTAGCTTCACAGGCTTGTTGGGAAGGAACGTGGTGTTAACACGGTTTCCCCCCTCCCGCAGGTTCAGACACGCAGCGCCGACGAACCGATGACCACCTTTGTGCTGTGCAACGATTGTGGCAACCGATGGAAGGTAAGAAGCCTCCTAATACAACAGCTGCAACACAACATGCTGTTGTCCAGGTTTAATTTAATAATAAACACTGACTTTGATAAAGGGATGAAGTCCCATGTAGATTTGTACTGTTATGACACCATGTGGCCACAAGGTGGCACTCTTTACCTGTAATTCAGCTGCAGTGCGCTCGTGATTAAAATTAAAGAGCGTGACCGTCTTCAAACACCCAGTGGGGCTCCTTACTGTAGTTACACACACTAAAACCGGAATCCTCGAGTCAGGAGCCCACAGGCCGTCCACATTTTTCTCCTGTATTTCCATAAGTTCCGTGAATTGAGTCGGAGCGAAAACGTGGACTGTCCGGGCTCCCCGAAGATTTGTGTGTAGTTTAACTCCTCCCTCTTCTGTCTTGTTTTTTGTCTCCATTTCAGTTTTGTTAAGGAGCATCAGGATTACTCAAAGAAGTAAAGAAGTGAGAAAATCAATGAAGTTAGAAGGTACTTTTGTTACTTTTCTTTCCTTTCAGAAGAAAGGCTTTTTTTTTTTACTCATTTTACAGCTCTGTAATATAGTCGGTGTGCATATTGTTACTTATGCAACAAAAGGCATTTGATGTAAATGAATCTTTTTTTTTCTTTTTTCTTTTGTACTAAGTTTGTATCCATTGGCTTTAAGCTTTATGACTTCTCAAGTCAGCATTAACTCGTTCTATACTGCTTTGGCCTCTAACGAAGCACTTTGTGCCTTCTTTGCGCTTCTGGTGCCAAAACTGTTGCTTAAAGATTTGTACTTTTTTTTCTTTTCTTTTTTTTTCCCCTCCATATTTAAGATTTGTGACCATGCTTGTAAAATATGCGTAAGCAGATTATGCATTAGCTTTGATTTATGGTAACACTTTATTTGGAGAGTTAATTGTAGATGATTTTGTAGGAGCTTGAACCCATTTCCGTTTCCAATTTCCGTTTAATGGGGTTATGAATAATCATGAGATTACCGGACCCCCGAATTTGTCTCTCGATTGTGGGCTTGACAGATGGTTAATAATCTGGACGTCTGTAGATCATCTAGAAGAGACCTTCCAGATAAAGTGGGGTCATTTGTTTTGCTGGGATAGAAGTGTGTGTTAGAGAGAGCTCATCACGAGTCTAACATTGGGCCTCGTACACGCCCCTTTTGAGCAGATCTGTGTAGGCAGAAGATCCGAAGAGTGGATTTGTTTGAGATTGTGTTCTATTACCTTGTGGACCAGTCGACCTCATTAAACTCAGAGAAAGCTACGCAGAGATGTCCGTCTCTTGTTTCTGATTGCGTATGTGTGAGTTATGATTCCACAGAGTTGATTAATGAACACTTCAGCCGTTTAAACATTAACGAATTCCTAAAGTATCGCGGCATGGCGGGAAGCCAGCGGCTCCTTTAACGCGACGCGGCTCCTGCCTGTTGGAAGCATAGTTCCCTGCGAAACCATTCAAACACAAAAGCAGAGGCCGCAGTCATCTCAGCACAGCCTGCAGGCTTCTGACGGAGGCATTTCTAAAATGTGGTTTGGTGCTTCCCTTGTATTCCTTTAATGCTCTTCACACTCTTGCCACTAGAGGGCTGTAGGTAGACCAACTTTTGCCAGTAACTACAGTTACATAAGATAGCAGAGGGTGGACAACACACACACACACACACACACACAGCAACTTGACGGAATTGGGGGGGGGGGGGTGCATTGGGTACCAGTGTTTCCTAGAATACCCATGAAACTTGGCAAATCAATTTGGGCCATACACAAGATGGATATCTAGATGAAGAACGTTCTCTGAAAACAATCGCCTCCAGTCTTTTTAAAGGTTATCAGACGTACCTCGGCATGAGGTTCCCCACACTCGTGATAATTCGATCTGTGTGATGTGTTCCTGAGAGACAGACACGACGACCAATCGGTAAGCTTTTCTAATAACACACAAAGTCAGGGATTTGGATCTGGTATGAAGCTCTGAAGTCACCTTTGCTCTTGCACGAAGCCAGCGGTGTCCCTTTGGATGCTGCCCTGTAGATCTGCCTCATGCTAATCAGGCTAAACTTGATCAATTGGCAGAACAGAGGCGGTCCTCGCTCAGGGCACAGGTGGCGGGAAGCGCGCTGGCTGCCACCCAAACAGTAATTCACGCCAAGCTGTCATAACATTTCTTAATTACCTCGACCAAAAATAAATCCTGTCAGGACTAGTTTGGGCCGAGGAGATTACTGGATGTGCTCCGCGGTGCTTCGGATGGTGCCGCATTGGGGCCAGGACTGAACCCAAGTCTGCGGTGACCAGTGGGTCGAACAGTTGTCATTAATTGGGATGAAATGATGCAAATATTTTAGATTATATATTCGATTGAAGTCTTGAGTCAAGAATCCGTTTGATTCTATTTTTAAATGTAGGTTCGAAAATGTCTTGATTCTTAGCAGCTGTTTATATACTACACGTGAAACATTCTTAAATATAACAATGCCTGCAACGCGAGACCTCTTAACAAAGACCTAACACCAATTCAACAACCTCCCGAATGAATCAGTGCAGGCATTTCCGTCTGGGTGTATGGGCTGAAATAGGGGAGTGGATTTTAATAGGACACGCCCAGTTGTCTAGATTTGATCACGGATCATGGTTTCTTTGAAAGACGTAAAATGAAAGACCTTAAAAAGAGATGTATTGATTGGTCAACACCACATATGATGCAGTGAAACGTCACTACGGATGGTAACTTGGGTGAAGAGGTAGAAAGTACATTACTGCTGCCCGAAAGTGGTGGTAATGCCATCTAAAAGCTGTTTGCCAACTGCCATTGTCCAACAAAAGAAGAGTTTAGATGCTGATGTACAAACAGGAGGAAGCCAACAGACTACTGCTGCTGTCAAAAAGTTGAGTGCGGGACTCGAATCTCTGTAAATATCTTCAGAAAAACCAATAACCTGCCTTTTCTTAAACACTTAGACACAGCATTATTACATCTTCAGACTGTGGCTCAGCTTGTACTGTCTGTAAACGGGAATGTTTTTGTCTTGACATAAATTTACATGTGTTTTGTCACGACATGACTGTCATCACCTGAAAACCACACACACACCTTTTCAGTACAAGGTTTAAAGGATCAGAAAACGTAGCATACGGGCCCTTTAAATTCAAATTTTGTTCCGTACTGTACGGAATCAGGAAAGTATGCGACAAAAGGACTGTTGTCTTGTAAACTGAGGGAAACAGGAGAAAAGAAACTAAGCCGAAGAGTCCAGATTAGTCCTTAAACTGTCTGGAACAGGGGTGTGGAGCTCCGGTCCTGGAGGGCGGTGGTCCAGCAGGTTCTGGTGATTTTCTCTGCTCAGAAACACCTGGTTCATCTCACCAGTTAACATTTAGTGAATGTGTTTGAGGAGGAGAACCATCGAACTGTGCTGGACACCGACCCTCCAGGACCGACACCCCTGGTTTGGAAGGAAGAGGGATCAGTCGTGATCCTCAAAAAGAGGCCTGGAAGCTCATGTGAGTAGTATAAGAAACGGCAGTGGGATCACAAAGAAAATCGCATTGAATAAAATCAAATGAGAACCAAATATAATAAGCTTGGATGGACAGTCTGCCCCCATGTGAAAGCATGTTTAAGCAGGAACTGTTTACTTGTCTGAACACAGACCTGAGGAGGTGATATGAAAACCAGCAGAAGTGGGAGTGTGTTATGATTTCAGTGTAAGGTATGTGATACCAAGGTAACCTGAATCATTAGTATGAAGTTGTTACTCATTTGCAGCTATATCAGCTTCCGCTCTTCTTGGAAGGCTTTCCACATAATTTTGGGGGAACTGTTACTGCGTCAAAGGGGGAGTTAACCTCGATTTGAGAAGAAACTCTGCATGAGCAGGACTCTCTAAGCATGATCTATCTGAGAAATGGCCCCAGAGTCTTCATGGTAGCTCCTTAATGAGCCGAGGTGTGAAATGCCACTGCTTTTAAAGCTACACTATATGGACAAAGGTATTGGGACACCTGACCATTTCACCAAACAGGGCCTATAATGATACTGCATTCAAGTACATAGACTTTAATATAGAGTTGGTCCTTTGCAGCTATAACAGCTTCCGCTCTTCTTGGAAGTCTTTCCACAGGATTCTGGAGTTTCTGTGGGCATTTGTCTCCATTCATTCTGTAGAGCGTTTATGAGGTCAGACACTGATGTTGGACGAGAAGGTCTGGATCACAATCT
>JBBPDE010032235.1:0-10342 GCA_037974605.1 Nannopetersius ansorgii
GTGTGTGTGTGTGTGTGTGTGTGTGTGTGTGTGTGTGTGTGTGTGTGTGTGTGTGTGTGTGTGTGCGTGTGTGCGTTTGTTTATGTATGTGTATACAATTAGAGTCTCCTTTCCTGCTCCTCTGTTTTTGGGTGTAGTGTCTTAGTCACGTTGGGATACTGCTATACGCCCATATTGGGACACGCAATGTGTGACATCAGATTTGTACCCAGAACATTTTATAGAGGTCTGCTTATGTACTGACAGTGAAACCGGTTCAGTCAGCTTTTAATTTCTATTGAACTTTCGCACTTAAAGGTGTGGCAGTGAGGTGTATATAAAGATGACATGTGCTGGGTTAAGTCATACAGCAGTCAACCTCAAAGACAACACTGAAGAATGGACGGTACGTTTCTGTCCTGTACATACACATATTGTGGATTTTTAATGAAAATGTTTTCCAATACAGGCTTGTGTCTGGATGTAACTGCTTTGTGAGGTTACCAGCTTTACTTGTATTGTACTGTATGATCACACACGTGTGTGTGTGTGTGTGTGTGTTTGTCTCTCTCTCTCTTTCTCTGTGCAGCATTGATGGTTCAGTATGTTAGCCTGGAGCAGGCACAGAACCAGAAGGAGCACAAAACAGAAGGGCTGAACTCCGCTTCTCTGGTAGTAAGGAGAGGACAGCCCTTTAGACTCGGCGTTTTATTCAACAGGCCTCTCAGACCAAACAGAGATCGCCTCATGCTCAGAGTGGAGCTAGGTATAGTGTTTCTTTATCTGAATCCATGCTTGTATGGCTGATTGGTTTGGTAGTTTTTAGTTTTGCTTATTTATCCATATATAACTAACCATCGCTCTGATACACTGAAAACAGTGACACTGAATCAATTAATTCATCCCCTTTGGCAATAATTGCACTGATGTTATATATTTCATTTACAAGTTATTGATATAAATCAGCTAAATTCAAAGCACAGTTTAATATCAGTTTCTGGAGATATGTAAAGATCATTTTCAGATGCTACTGAATGAAGAAATAGTTCAGTTTACATTCAAAGTGCAAGACTGTTTATTTTTTTTTACAGTGGAGCTCAGAGGATAATAAAGCCCACATATTTGTATCAGCTGCTTTCATGAGTTCATAAGTTATTTCACACTGACATATTCAAAGTACATGAAAGTAGTAGCAGCCATCTCAAATTATGTTGGAAATTGCCAGGGAAGTCAGTGTGGTTCAAGGCAAGTGTGTGTTGACTGTCCACTGCTAAATGATAAGCTTTTATTATTAAATATTGGCTACATTTTCTTTTTAGATCATTGATTTGTTTTGCTGGTTGATTTAAATTCGGTCTGCAGGGCGATAGCTTTCCAAGAGCAGGGCTGAGGTGTGCTTAATATGTGCACATATTTAACCTCTTCACACTTGTTTCTGTCAGTTTTTCATCCATAATCCTCTCCATCTTTCCTTCTTTTTGTTCCTCTGCAGATCGCCTTTATACTGAAATTCCCATCACTTTCTCCAAAGACTTGATTCATTCCCAGTGGACTGCGTATTTTCAGCAGGGCTCTTTGGACTCCAATAAGGCCTCATTGTTAGTGTCTAGTCCTGCAAATGCCTCTGTGGGGGTCTATCAGCTCCAGCTGTCATTGATGTCATCCTCTCAGCCATCCAGTATCAAGGTGGGCCAGTTAGCCCTGCTCTGCAATCCATGGTGCCCCGGTGAGTTAGCCTATACTGTATACAGTTACATATATATGTAATAGAAGTGAGGTGTGCAGTATATGATACAGGACATTTTTTCTCCATTACATAATGAAAGTAATTTTATAAAACCTTAAAGAGCAGAGTTATTATTGCAACATTTTGTGGATAAGCAACAAAAAAAATGTGTGAATGTACTATACATCTTAATTTAACCATATAATTAGATCAATAATTAATGAATAATAATAATACATTTGAACACTGGTGTAATTGATGCCAATTAATGCAAGACAATGATTTTTTTTGAAACCTTTGTTTTCTTTTTGTATATCAGCTGACTCTGTCTACATTTCTGATGAGAGTCAGAGGGAAGAGTATGTAAGGAATGACTTTGGTCTGCTCTATCAGGGCACAGCCAAAAGCATCAGCTTCAGACCCTGGGGCTTTGATCAGGTGAGAACAGCATGTATGTCTTGTAGGTGTGCATAGGTGTGTACATTGTTTATGTAAACTGGAGTGAAAGCCAGTAGGGAATGTTTGGGTGTGTAAAAAGGAAGGTGGTGCACGACAATGACCTATTATGTCTTGGTATGTTTATAGTATGAGAGTGGTATCCTAGACATCTGCATGATGATGCTGCAAGTGAGCCCAGAACACAACAGCAGCTGGAGGAGTGATTATATTAATCGCGCTGATCCTGTCTACATCAGCAGAGTGGTCTCGGCAATGGTGAGAATCTCCTCAATGGTTCTGAGCTTGGATTTGTGATGCTATAAAAGTAAAATACATTTCTTTAGGACCTTTATATTATGTAGAGGTTCTTTAAACTTAAAAAACCCTTTTTTTTATGATTGCACACTTGCATATCATGTACAAAGATGCATATCATGTACAAAGAAGACCATTGTGTTAAAATGGTTCTTCTGTGGCAATGCTCCAAACAGTCCTTTGGTACCCTTTTTAAAAACGTTGTAGACACTAATCTAAAATTTTGTCTGACTTCAGAGGTAATAACAGGGAGCTTGTTTTGTCTTTGTTGTAGTAACAGTGTTACACTCTGCCTCTCCTCAGACATGCAGGAAACCCCTGAAGCACAAACATCCATGGTTCCTTTTTGCCTATTATTCCAAAACCATAACATAAAGGCAGCACGAGGGCTGAAACAAACATACAAACTCAGGCAACTCGAAAAACGATGACAAATGGTGCATAACGTATCGAGAACCCACAACACAAACCCCACAGTCACAAACATATATACACCCCAGTGATTCCCCACACCTGCTCACTGGTAAGGGCTTCATTCCAACCAGCCGTAGAACAGGAATAAGCCCCACCCTCAAAGTCTCCCCAGGCGTAACAAACGGTCTTCTGAGAAGGCTTTACACTAGATTTTGGAACATTTCAGAGAGGATTTGAATGCATTCAGCCACAGACGCATTAGTGACTTCGTGCTCTAAAGTCATATGTTTAGCACTAGATCAAAAACTTTACTCCAGTTTATACAAAAGGGCTTAAATGGAGCTTCATCACTCCTGAGACTGCAGTTCCATTACTCTACTGCCCTTTAAACCCCTCTAGCCCACACTTGGCATCATGTATTGTGAGCTTAGGCTCATGTTCAGTTGTTCCAGAGAGTCCCAATTTATTGACGATGTTTTTCATTGGGAATTACACAAGCTGTGTGTGCACATCTTAACCGTCTGTCAAAAATACCTTCAAGTAGCTGAATTTACTAATAAAACAGGTGTCTGCATACTTTTAGACACACTATCAGTGTTTATACTGACAGTGAATTTTCTGCACAGATCAACAGTAACGACGACTGTGGGGTGCTGCTGGGCAACTGGTCAGAAGACTACAGCGGTGGAGTCCACCCTTCAGAGTGGACCGGCAGTGGAGAGATTCTGAAGCGGTGGGCTCAGTCCCGCTGCAGTCCAGTCAAATACGGACAGTGCTGGGTCTTTGCAGGCGTCATGTGCACAGGTACTGTATGACAGAGCATCTGACTGTTTAGTGTGGTGCAAGTAATGCCATATTTGCTTCTTAAGGAAACGTGTGTTGAAAACTTTGTGTTTTAGTGATGAGAGCACTAGGAATCCCTACTCGTGTGGTCACAAACTTTGACTCCGCACATGACACTAATGGGAACTTGGTGATTGAGGAGTATTACACAGAGACAGGGGAGAAACTGCCACAAGGTCAAGACAGCATCTGGTGAGTTGATTCTCTCAGTAATATTTGCAGATCCAGCAATGATCATTTATTTCATATAGAATCAAGAGTTCATATATGCATTTTAGTGCATTAAAAGCATCCAAAGCATCCAGAATTAATTCTGGTGTTGAGTTTATGACATTTTAATCAATATGCTGATATTAAATAAAACATAAAACTAGATAATTTTCATAATATAATGACATATGACATTTGACTTTTTTGGATTAGTTTCAAATTGATCAGAAAGTTGGAGTTTGAGGTTTATAGAGTTATCTGTCCCTTCTTTGCAGGAACTTCCACGTGTGGGTGGAGTCTTGGATGAAGAGGGCAGATTTGGGAGCAGGTTTTGATGGCTGGCAGGTACTTGACCCCACTCCGCAGGAGAGAAGTGCAGGTATGTGTATTATGTATTTTTTTTATTTCTAAAATTATTCACAGAATGTTTGTGCTCATAAATTTAAAGTGTCAAAAAATATAACTTGGGGCAAATCTGTAGAAAGAACCTTCTAATGAGTGGTCCTTTCTGAACATTAATGATGGTTCTTTGTGCACTTTGTGCAGTAATTCACAGAATTTTCTGTGTTTTGTGCCGTTGTAGGAGTGTTCAGGTGTGGACCTGCTCCAGTAAAAGCGATTCGGGATCGACAGATGGACATGCCCTTTGACATCCCCTTCATCTTCGCTGAAGTTAACGCTGATGTGTGTATGTGCATTATGCGTCAGGGTAAACTGCTGAGCTATAAAGTAGACACAGAAAGAGTGGGATCTCTCATCTGCACCAAGAGCGTGGGCTCCAACCGCCCACAGGACATCACCTCCACTTACAAATACACCAAAGGTGAGAAACAGAGAGAAAGTATAAGTTCATGGAAGAGAGAGAGGAAAGGCCTAAAAGATCTCTCCTTTTCAATGTAGCTATACAGTCTGTCAGAACTAACACACTGTAATAAATAAATGCATGTGAGGGGAGGGTTAGGGAGAGATAGGAAGAATCAGTATAATCAGGATAAGATCTACAGGAAACTCTCTGGAGAGTGATAAAAAGTACATATATTCCTCAGAGTACAAACTTAAATACACCAAATTGCTGCAGATTTTTGCATGTGAATGCTGAATTTAAGATAATAATAATAACACTATAAAATAGTCAGTAATATTGAATGTGCAATACATTTTACAACATTTTATGTAAGAATTTGTTCCAAATTTCAGTTAAACCTACAGAAATCATACGTTAAAATGTGCAGAGGATGTGCACTTTTTTATTGTAAAGTAATAGCACACTGTAAAGTAACAGTACATTCATAACAGAAGATTTTGTTCACAATCATATTGTAATTTATCTTTATATCTAATGTAATCTTGTATTTTTAGATTATATATCATGCACATATTTATTAATAAGCATCAAATTATTTTCTTTCAGTGGCTGGACCAAACCCAGTCAGAAACAATAGTGAGTACTGTCACTTTCCTTTTGAGCTCCATTGTCATTGGTTTCAATTTTTGGGGTCTTTGTGAATAAATACCATTATACTTTCTAAAAAGAGTTCTTTATCTTTGCCTGTAGAACCAGCTGAAGGTCTCTCTGTGACACTGAATCTTCTTAAACCGCCTGTGGTGGGAGGAAGCATCTCATTCTCTGTCACTGTCACTAATAAGGAGGGTATCCCCAAAACAGTGAGGCAACATGTGAACGCTCAAGCAAAGAGCTACAACCGCAGCCCATCTGATACCTTCTGGGAAACCCATAATACCATTAGGCTTGCTCCCAATCAAAGTAAGTATTTATGTGCATGTACTCAGCTGCAAGGATGTTCTTCAATTTATTCCAAAATACAAAGAAAATATTCTCTCTGCCTGAACAAACTCAATATATACAAAATGATAAATTTATAGAAGCAGGAAGAAAGAAAATCTTTTTGTGTGGTTAAGCCTAAGATTTATTTTCTTGCACTCCAGGTAAGGTGCTGGAGCACCAGATCTCCTACAGCCGATATGCAGTGCTGGGGAATGGGCAGCTAGTGAACATGGCTGCGGTTGTAATGGATGTGGCCTCTCAGGAGAGTGTTCTGGCTTCTGAAGAGTTCAGCCTTAGCAGTCCCATAATCAACATACGGGTACGGCTAGTACATATATACATTTATAAGAGAGAGAGCGAGGTGTATTTCCAATGGCAGATTAATTAATTTCAAAATAGTTAACCTTTCTCAGCTGCGGTTGTTTTAATCTACAGTGTGCCTTAAGTGGTATTTGAAAGCCCTTATGGCCCACCCTTCAATTACTCACTCTCTTAAGTGCACAGCACATATTAGTTGAATAGTAGTTACAAAATAAAGCGTCTTAAACACAAGTGAATAATAAACAGAGCAAGAGCTTAATCATTGGAATGAAGCACAAACACATATGAAGCTTCCTGGGTTTGTACCAAGATCTTTCTTCTTTTTTTCCCCCAGATTGCAAATGAAGATTCCATTGTTGCCCAGAGGGACCAGGTTGCTATGGTGACATTCACCAATCCGTTTCCAGAGACAGTGAGTGGAGTGTTGACTGTGGCTGGTGCAGGCCTGCTGAAGGACAAAGTGCTCTTCAAGTATGTGGAGATCTTTTTGGTTCCAAGCAGTTCAATCAAGCCTCATTCTGTTCTGTTCTGATTACCAGCCAGGCTTTCAAAAGTACTGTAACAGTGAGGTCACCTCAAACAAATGCTACTCATCTGGTCATCTTAGTGTTAGAACAGTGTGCTTTTGAGAAGGTGCACTTCAGAAGTGCTTGATTGAGTTAGATTCACTGCAGTAGAAGCCACACCAGTCTGATCCAGTCACGTATAATTGCGTAAGCAATCCTAACATTCTTCACTGCTAGGTCATGTACCAGAGAGACGACAAAACCACCTACACAGTTTCACACTCCTTCTTCTCACTATATATATACTATTCCTAGGTGTGGTGGCTGACAGAGAGATCAGATATTTAAAGCTTTGTCTGATATTTGACATCACATCAGAATGGAGTGCAATGATTTCTGTTTGCTGAATTAAGCAAGTTGAAATGCAAAGCAGCACTCAGATATGCTGTATGCTGTATCTTTTGTCCATATGAGTCAAATATAGACCTTAGACCAGTTAATTTGCTCTTAACAGCTATGAAATGAACCTACTTTATTTCTCCCAAAGTGTCAAAAATGAGGTTAAAATCACACTTTATAAATCGGTAGTAACCTTCCATCATCATTTGTAACCTAATCTGTCCTTACTTGGCACAGAATTGAGCTTCAGCCCAGACAAAACTTGGAGACAGTAATCAACTTCACTCCAGTGATGGTAGGAGTCAAGATGCTGCATGCCAGCCTGATGCTGAATAACAATCCAGCTGTCATCCGTGGCATTAGGACCATCGCCGTCCGACCAGCGTGATGATGAAAACCACTCATTCATTATTATCCAGCACTGTATTTTAAGGGCAAGTGTTTAACATTAAACAATCCTCACACATAATATTATTTATCTATTTGCTGCTCTGTTATAACTGCATTCATTGCAGTGAAAACAAATGCATTTTATGTTTCTTTTATTATCAATGTTTAGGCCAAAAGTTTGTCATAAATAGGACTGGCCACGCTTGCACTATGTAGTATGTATTCTATTTGTGTCTTTCTGTCTTTCGAATATTTATATATGTATTTTCCATTCGTTTCTTTAACATATTGTGTTTAATTTATTATTGAATAAATTACTGACTTTATAAATCAATAATTGTCTTCATGGTATTTTTGTTTTCATCATGAGATGATGAATTGGGTAAATTCAGAAGGTAAAGTCTTTAAATATTAATACATATCTTAGGCCAATTAAGCCAGCCTTAATTGGCCTTTTCCAGTGAAAAGGGTCTTTCTCTCTCTGTGTCTCTCTCCCTCTCTCTCTTTCTTGAAGCAATACAGTAGGCTGTCCAATAGAGGGCGATATAGATCTTTAGTTAGCCACAGGTCATCTTCTGCCAAGCCTGGACATTTCACATGTTTTGCAGGCAATACATATATCAATGAGATAAACACTGGCAAGTGTAACATTTAAAATTATGAAAACTAACTGGATAAAAAAGCACTAATGGCATGTGGTCACACTAAATAACTGACATTTGCTTTTCACTGTTTGTGTGGAGGCACACTTTTAAAAGCTGAGGAGATAGGAGATGGGATGAGCTCAGTAAGTGTAGGTGAGTTCCAATCTTGAGGAAATATGCTGACAGTCCTGGCTCTGGCAGTACTATACTTTTGGAGGCTCGTATGACCTCAGACTACTGTAGAACTGATGTGTGTGTGTGTGTGTGTGTGTGTGTGTGTGTGTGTGTGTGTGTGTGTGTGTGTGTGTGTATGTAGAAGATACATGTACACACACAATAGAGTACAATAAGAAAAGTGTGGACTGTACAGAAAGAAACCACACCCTGTGAGAACTACCTTTTCCTCACCTAGAGCCCAAGCCCAAATGGAAAAATTCCAAAAAGCAATTGCCCTCTTTTTTCCTCTCCAAGGTAATAAATTTCCGTGTGTGTGTTGCTCTGATTGCATTAGCTGCAGCTGTTATTGATCTTCCTTAATGGAAGGCTAATGAGAAGAGAACAGCTCAATGCACACTGCAGTCTCCCTTTCCCCAGCCCTTCACTAAATTTGTCACATTTCCTTCTTCCATGATTGATCAACTCACTAACAGATCTCACCACTACAGATCAGCAGTGGCTAACAGAGTGTGACAATGATGAACTTTCACAGAGTATCTTAAAAGCTGGTTAAAAACCCACCATGAACCACTGAAGCGGACCCCAGTCAACACTTGAATGGCATCGACAGTAATTGACAATAACATTTGCATGCGCTCAATATAACATTTTGTCAAACCAATGTTAATGTAAACTTATGTTACTTTCAAAGGAATGTTAATAACATTTAGCAACTAGTCATTTGTTGTGTTTAATTTGATTATAGTACACTGGTTCATTTTCTGCCATAGCAATGCAAATGTCCTACTAATAAAGGACTAAAAAATGTTTATCTTATCTTAACTCCGAAAATCATACTGTACAGACAACAAATGAAACTGGTGACTTTAAAGCTACATGAGTCTGACCAGGTTTCAAACATGGTTTGTTTAGGTGTGATCTAGCATTTCCTGTTCTCTCTGTTGAGAGGTTCAGATTCGTCCATTTGATTACATAGACACTGTGATTGCAAAGATTTATAGGTACACACGCTACAAATAAGTGCATACTACATACAAAAGCACCTTTCAGGCTTTTTTTTTTTTTCAAATGTTCAGCAGCTTGCTTAATTTGGAGCCTCTTGACCTGGGTTTGCCAGAGAAGATACTGTTTATTATGGCCTGTCTGTAAAGGAATACATACCAACATATTAATGAATAATACATTAATAACATTTAAATTTAGAATGCATAGTACATATATAAAACAAGACACACATTCAAGAAACACAGTGCATAAAGATGTATACTACATACTTCTTTTAAATGCATACTATAAATATATGGTATGCATAACAGTATGCTGCACACTGAACACATGTGCTGCATATTCTAGAAATGCACAGTACACAGAGAGAAACTGGAAGAAATGCTCCCTGTCAGAACAATGGCCTTTTGCGCCTTAGCTAAACCCCTCTATGCAGGAATTTGGTATGTACAGGATGATTATGAATACATGTACACACAAATGGGATTGGGAACAGGGTATGCTATATTTTACACAGCAATGCATATCACATACTATTTCTCATTTAAAAACATACTATATACTAGAAATACATATTGCATAGTACACACCATAAAGTGTGCACCACAAATTCATTTGCATACTACATACACATGTATATGCAATCTATGTATTTTTAAATGCATAGTGCATGCAATAAATGCATAATAACAGCGTAGTGTGCTACTATAAACAAAACAGCTCATACTATTAACGGATACCGCCTTTACAAGCAGAACACAGTTTTAATTTAAGTTTACAGTTATTTTTGTAGAAAATCCAAACTGTACTCCTGTTAAATAAATCCAGAGACAATGCTGAGGTATGCTTTAGGCAGTGGTGTGTGTGTGTTCGTGCGTGTGTGTGTGTGTGTATGTGTGTGTGTGTGTGTGTGTGTGTGTGTGTGTACTGTGCGGTCAGAAGAGAAAACAGAATAATGTAAGGTCTATGTTATGCACACTCTGCCATGGATTTGCCCTTAGTGTGTTTTGAAGCTAGTTTTCATGAGACCAGCTTTTACACATTGTGCTGCATACAAACGCATACACACAGACAACCAACCGCCCATCCGCACCCACCCACCCACACACACACACACACACACACACACACACACACACACACACACACACACACACACACAGCAAAACACTCCAAAGAGCCTAAAGTA
>JBBPDE010032246.1:0-10342 GCA_037974605.1 Nannopetersius ansorgii
CTATTCATTGGACCTGAACTGTTTGAAATTCAATTAAATAAAGCTTGAAACATTGGGGTGTTCTAAAACTTTTGACCTCGCAAATAAAGCCATTTTGTTGTCTCTCCAAACCCAGCGTTCTACTATGCAATGCTGATGATGGTAAAATGCTGGTAAAACATTAATGTACTAAAATATATATATTGGGCCAATACAGTTGCAGAACACTATGTTAAGACATCAGCACGTGTTTTCATAACCATTTCATGATATATCTTTCAGAGAGAGAGCTTTTAAAGGTTTAGTTTCTTTCACCACCACTTTAAAGAATTCACATTCTGTACTTTTCACACCAAAGCAAACTGAACTACTTCTGTTTTTAAAATTCTGCAGAAATGTGCTATATAAATCAACATTTAACAAACGAGTGGAAGTGAAGGTAAAATAATGATGCATGAAATTAGAACACCATCGATCTGATCTTCCACCACCAAACCCACTTTCTTTAATAGCGACTAACACTTTGTTGCGTAACACAGTATTTACTTAACGGCGTCAATTTTTACCTAACGTTTTTTTTTCCATTATTATTTTGAAAATTTGTTTGGTGTGTGTAGAGCGCAGCTCTACATTTATTATATACATACGCACCCTATGGACAAAAATAATGGGACACCCCGACTACTATGGCATTGCTTTCAGATACATAGATTTTGCCGCTGCTGTAATCAGGAGCTGAATTGTAAATTGTACGCAAGCACATACAGGCGTAAGTGGTTCCCAAAATGTGCACTGGTTTTTAGTCTTCACAGCTCAAATGCATACCAAGACATAAACGCCCCCAATATAGAATTATTAATATATATATATATTTATATATATATATATATATAAAAATATACATAATATATATAATAATAATCTAATTACTTACAGCTCTCTGAATAATACATCTAAATTAATCGCACACATTTGTTGCGGTAAAAGTGTTGCGGTACAGCTAAATGTTTTTGTCCTGTGCATTTGCAATATGTGTTACGGCTGATGGCCGCTATTTTCTGTTTTCCCCAGTTAAGGTTTCATGTGTTCTGTGTGCCCTTATTTTGAAGTTCTGTTCTGTTGTGTCACGTGCTCCCTGTAGTCCTTTGTAGTTCTTGTCCATGTGTCATGTGTTCACCCACACCTGTTCCCTGTTTGTGTTCCCCAGGTGTATCTTGTCCTGTCTGTGTATTTAAGCCTGTTTTAGTCTGTCTTACCTTATGTTTCGATCACCTCACATTACCCTGCTTGTACACTGTCTATTTTTCTGAAACCATAGGTGGCCACAGTGCCTTTTTGTTTCCCCTTTGTTTTACTTTAATAAAACTCACGTTTACTGCATGGACCCCCACGTCTCTGCCTGGTCCATGCAAAGAGGGAGCTCAGGGTGTGGGCCATCCGGCCTGCACTCTGACAATATGACCGAATTTGCTGAGAGAAAACACTATGTAACACTGATAGACGTTACATAATGTTTTCCCGCGTGGGGCCAAAATAATGATTTTTAAAAGTGTTGGTGGACATGTCTCTCTCTAATATAATGGTTTCTGCATCCTTTCATACAAGGTGTCTTAAGCCACAGTTATAACCTAGAAGTAACAATAGAACTACACCCATTCACACCATTTCTCCAGTACTGTAAGTGACAAACTTAGCAGCAGAGACCAGATCCAGTGTGTCTGTCTGAGGCTGGCTGCTCCCGCAGGTCTGGGGCTGCTGGGTTAGCTTCTAAATGCTTTGCATTACGGAGATATTTTAGACCTGATGTACTCTGACATGGGCGCTGGAACCCTCCCAACACACACTTTTGTTTCAATTTGCAGGGGTTACATTCAAAAATCCTACAGCCTTCAACACCTTCTAGACCTCAGAGACCTTCCAGACCTCCCTGACCTTCCAGACCACAGAGACCTTCCAGACCTCCCTGACCTTCCAGACCTTCCAGACCTCAGAGACCTTCCAGACCTCAGAGACCTTCCAGAACTTCCAGACCTCAGAGACCTTCCAGACCTTCCAGACCTTTCAGACCTCAGAGACCTTCCAGACCTCAGAGACCCTCCAGACCTTTCAGACCTCAGAGACCTTTCAGACCTCAGAGACCTTCCAGACCTTCCAGACCTCCCTGACCTTCCAGACCTCAGAGACCTTCCAGACAGTTTCTGTAGACAAGGTACAAAAAGCATTAAGGAAGATCAACCCCCGCAAGGCAGCAGGGGGGGGGGGGGGGGGCCGTGAAGCATGTTCTAAAGAGCTGGCTGATGTTCTCACCTCCACCTTCAACCTTTCCCTCAGCCAGAGCACCGTTCCCACCTACTTCAAGAGAACAACCATTACTGCCCCCCTGCCCCAAGAAAAGCCCAGCCAGCGCCTGAATGACTACAGACCAGTAGCACTCACTCCAATCATCGCAGAGTGCTTTGAGAGAGTGGTGCTGGCCCACATCCAGAGCAACATCCCAGACACTCAGGACCCCCTGCAGTACGCCTACCAGCCCAACAACTCCTCCTTCCCCGCTGCCATCAGACTCATTATAATTAACGGACATCATCTCCTCGTCCTGTATTTGTTTTGCACATTAAGCTCCTTGTGCAAATGCACAGTTAATATATATCTGCACATTACACTTCAAAGTATTTACTAACATTCATCTAAAACTCAACGTTCCTCTATTGTACAGATGACAATAGACCTTCTTGACGTTTTGAAATTTGAATCTATTTCAACATCCCAAAAGGTGTTTCTGTATACAGTTGCTCTGTGATCTCTGGGCAGTACAAAAATGTATAGTTATATTTTATATTGAAATTTAACTGACTTTATATGGATATATATCCAGCAGTTTCAGGTTCCCAAACAGAAAGCCTGATCAGAATGCTTCTGTGAGGGCCGCAGTTATATCTGTGACTCAGCTGCAGAGAGGAAGCTCCACTGCGAGGTGGAGAAGGCGGGGAAGATGTCAGAGTTGGGGCGGGAGTTAGGCTCGGGTGGGGAGCAGGCCTGCTGTAGGAAGTCCCTGATGTGGCGTGGCAGGGTGTGGAGCAGCCAGCTCTCCACCAGCAGGCCACCACCATGCAGCCCAGAGCAGCAGCCCAGCTCCACAGGAAGCTCCTCCAGGTTATTCCCTCGGACGTCCAGCTCTGATAAGTGTCTCAAGGACCTCAGACCTGGCTGTAGGGAACCCAAGGAGTTGTTGGCCATTTTCAAAGAACGCAACTCTGTACAGTTTGTGAATAGTTCCTTGGGCAGGTTTTCAAGCCTGTTCCCGCTTAGGTCAAGGTCAGCGAGGAGAGATAAAGCTCCTACCTCAGCTGGCAGCTCCTCAAGAAGGTTCCCAGCAAGCAGGAGGCGCCTGAGCCGATGCAGCGTGAAAAGCGCTGGGGGGAGGCTCTGCAGCTGATTGTGTGCCAGGTCCAAGAGCTCCAGAGCACGAAGCACCCCGACACTGGCGGGCAGGGCTAGGATGCGATTATGGGCCAGTCTCAGGCAGGAAAGACGCCGCAGATGCTGCAGTCCAAGTAGCTCCTCCAAGGTTCGCAGATGGTTGTTTTGCAGGTCCAGACTGCGCAGTCCGGAGAGCGCAAGCAAGGCAGACGGCAGTCTCTCCAGCTGGCATCCCTGCAGCTCCAGCTCAGCAAGCCCAGCCAGCCTCCTCAGTCCAGTAAGTACCAACAGTCTGGCGCCTTCGTTATGGATCTTCAGACGAACCAAGCTACTTGCTATCTCACTCAGCTCTCCTGGAATTCTCTGGACCATCCCGCACAAGGTGAGGGTGCGGAGGTGTCGCAGGTGCCGGAGACTGCCCAGGGCCCAGCCGCGCCCAACGCTGCTTTCGCTGGCCAGGCGCCCGGTGAGGTGAAGCTCCTGAAGGCCACGGAGGGAGTACACCCAGTCTGGGATCTCTGAAGGCTGGGTAAAGGTAAGATGCAGGGACTCCAGTCGGTCCTGAAGTACCACCAGAGCAGCGGGTTCAACCGTGGCTGAGCAGTGGTACAAGTGTAGCTCTCTGTGGAGAAATGGAAACACAAACGTTGCTCATCTTAAAAAAGCTTGCAGTGATAAAGCAGTCTTGAGCCATGTCTCAAGTTTGCACAAGACCCTAATTCACCCAAATGAAGGGTCATAACTGATGACCTCATTCAGGTCTAAACTGATAACCTGGATCAGGGAATACTCGAAGGCTTGCAAGGCAGTTGGTCGCCTAAAAGTGGGTCTCGCCTTTTCAGCTACTTCACTTTAACAAGCCCTCGCTCACTTTGACCAATCAGATCACACCTGTATTATGCTTATGGTCATTTTCAGCAATAAGAGAAGGGATGCACTTGCGCCCAGAGAGGGCTTTGCCTAAAGACAATACAAAGGACACAGTTCAGTTTGGAAAATACATTTGGAAATCATGGCATTTGTTTACAGGAAAAATTCCACCATTTAATAAAAAGCCAGTCAGCTTCCAGGTGAAGCCGCAAGCAGAAAGAACTCTCCCAAGTAGTGTATACACACACACACACACACACACACACACACATATATATATATATACACATTAGTGGTGGGCATAGATTAGTTTTTTTAATCTAGATTAACCTCACAGTAATCTGGGAATTAATCTAGATTAAAATGGCTCATTTGAATTCGGCCGAAGGTCTGAAGCCCCCCCACACAATGATCCCAAGCCCCCCTAAATATATAGTCATTATTCTACTATTTTTAAATTATAATCCAAACATTTCATACAAGATATCACTGAGCGCAGATACACACTTTACACACAGAAACAAGACTCTGAACTGAAATGAAGAATAATAAGTCGAGAGAGAGAATAAAAGAGACAGAGAGAGAGAGAGATACAGAGACAGAGAAAGAGAGCGAGAGAGACAGAGACAAAGAGAGCGAGAGAGAGAGACGATCCGCATGCTCTGGAAAAATCACGAACGAAAGAGAGAGCGTAAGAGAGAGCGAGAGAGAGGCACAGAGAGAGCGACACAGAAACAGAGAGAGCGAGACAGGTTTAAAACGGGCGCAATCCAGAAAAGTCACAAACGAGAGAGAGAGACAGACAGACCGAGAGAGAGAGAGAGAGAGAGTAAATCCGCGCTAAAATATCAAGGTGAAAGTCATCACAGCTTGTGTAGTACAGACCCAGCTCCCAACCCACCTTTGTGAATAGATTAACGGTGATATTTTTTTTATCGCCCGATAAGAGTCTCACATTAACGGCGATAACGACCCACCACTAATATAAATATATATATATATATAAGGAGCTTCATATATGCTGAGGCCGCTAATGAAGATGCTAGATCTTCACCTCAGAGCGGCCATATTTGATAACTGTGCTGTTAGCTTAGCCTCCCCAATCAGTTCCAGCTTCAGCACTTCCAACTGGCTCAGGGTAAAGAGGGCTGGAGGCAGACGAGGAATGGCCACAAGCAGCAGCTGTGAGTGCCCCTGGTGGTCGGAGGTTATCATGGAGCCCAGTCGCTCAGCGCTCCAGTGGCACTCCAGGTTCTCCTCCATGAGCTGCGTCTGACTGACAGGAGACAGAAAGACTGACAGCCGTTGAGCCAGGAGTGGGTTGTACTGGTCCGTCATGTGCAGCAGGAAGGCCAGATCATTGCTCAGGTCTGGAGCATCCGGGATGGAGCCTGCTTCTCGCAGACTCTGGAAGGAATACTGTTTCAGGGACCTGATGGTGATACACCAACATTTATTAAAGATGCCATTCATAGATTTATCAGGGGAGGTGAGGGCGTTGTCTGTTAACAATATGTTAAGTTCAGCAAATTTAATACAAATATTTGAATGTAAATATTTAACCATAGAAAATGGATTAAAAAAGAGATTGGCAAACCAGATTAAAGGCTAAACATGATGGGCTGTATGAAGCAGTTCTGAAGGTCATGATTATTTGTAAGTTTGCTGATTCACAAACAAATGAATCGTCTCTCATTTATGAGGTCGTTTCATTTTTATGGAGAGAGAAAGAGAGAGAATATCAACCAAAAATCAAGAAAAACCTTGTTACATAAATGTTATACATTGATTTGCATGGCATTGAGCCACAGACTGGCTGTGTGTCCATGGTTCACACAGATTACACTCAATCTATCGATTACAGACTCTGATCTGAACTTGGTATGAATATAAAGCACACCTGTCCACAGAAACAGTTTCTTCCATTCCGACCTCTCCACCACCATGGACAGGACCAAAGATGCGTCAAAGAACGCCAGCGAATGACTGCAGACCTGCACCCGGCTGGAATGGGTGACAAGACCCTCAGCAAGAAGCTCGGTGAGAAGGTGAGGACTGTTGGTGCGATTATTCTTTAGATGATCATGAGAAAGGTGAGGGATCGTCCCAGAACTACACAGGAGGAGCCTGTTAATGATCTGAAGGCGGTTGGGACCACAGTCACTAAGAACACCATCGATAACTCACTACTGTACATCATAATTGATTGGAATATTGCAGTCCCGAACGGTCCTCCTGCTCAAGAAGGCACATGTACAGCCAATCTTCAGTCTGCCAGTGAACATCTGATTCAGAAAAGGTTTGGGAGAATTCCTCACCTTTCTCACGATCATCCTCGCCCCACGAGGTAAGATACTGCATGGAGCTCCAGACTGAGGGCCTTGATGGCCTTTTTATATTTATTCCATTTCCGAATAATCGCACCAACAGTCGTCACCTTCTCACTGAGCTTCTTGCTGAGGGTCTTGTCACCCATTCCAGCCGGGTGCAGGTCTGCAGTCATTCGCTGACGTTCTTTGACGCCTCTTTGGTCCTGTCCATGGTGGTGGAGAGGTCGGAATGGAAGAACTTGGACAGGTGTGCTTTATACACACAACGAGTTAAAATCAGGAGTCTCTAACTGATAGATTGATTGTAATCTGTGAGCAACAGCCAGTCTGTGGGAGTCAGAAGTCTGGTGGGTTGCAAATCAATTTATAACTTTTATGTTTTTTCTTGATTGGTTGGGTGATATTCTGTCTCTGAAAACGAAACTACATCATGAATTAGAGACTGTTGTTTATTTGTAAGTCAGCAAACTTCAAAGAATTCTTTCCTCTGCTGTATGGTGGTCTACAGCCTTCATCAGGCAGTCATGAGGAGAGCTTTAGTAGCCATGCACAGAGGTAGTTTATGGCTGATGGACAGAGAGCCTCCACCTAACCTCACTGAGATATTAATAGGGCAGACATACAGATATACAGACATACTTTTCTTTACATAAAAGTTCATGTGTCTCAATTTAATTATTTAAATTGAATTTTAAAAAAATACTTAAAAAAATTCTTTACTTTCAAATTCACTTCAGCCAACAATTTCATTTCTGATCATACTTGTGGAAGATCCAGAAAAGTGTATAGATGCCCAGCAGACCATAAAGGCCCACCAAGGCAATGTAGGCCTGCATCAGCTTGCGCAGGACGGAAGACAGTGAGTGGCTACACTGGAAGGCTTGGTAGCCCGTCAGGGCGTGAGAGTGGGGCCGACACATATGGTTAAAAGTGATGGAACCCAGTAAAGGTGCAATGTAGCTCACGATCACGATGAACTTCAGCACCTTGAATACAGTCTGAGCCATATACACCTAAGAGGAAGAAGACAGGACAGTTTAGTACCTTGTGTGAATGCTGTAATATTGGAAATACTGTAGTGTTGGAAAGGGTGTGTTTAAAGCAGGTCAATATTCTGTAGTTCAATATTCTGGGAAACAAAATCATAATGCAATTGCAATGGTCTCTTTCCAAATCAGCCAATCAAGGAGATCTGAAGACATTCATTGTTGGGAGGAGGTGTCTAAGGCTGTATTAAGGAAAAATCAGCACGTTATTATCTGTGCTTTAAATAGACACTGTAATATTTGAATAGTGTATTACTAGAAATACTGTAATACTGGAAAGTAGTTCAATATTCTGGCAAATCATAATGCAAATGCAGTTATTCTACTACATTCTGGATCTGGGCCCAATAGCATTTTCCAGGGCTTGAAAACTACTTTAAATATAAAGGATGGTTATTTTACATTTTTGGTTCACCAGAAAAGGTTTAAAATTGTAATAATGTTTACAAAGACACATGGAATCATTCAGGAAATATTTTATGTATGTATGTATGCATGTTTGTATGTGTATACAATAATCCAAGAGCACCCGTGTATATTGAAAAACCACGCTGTTGTGTGTTGGTTAAAAACAAAATGCCTAAAATGCCTATTTTTATAGTGTAAACCCTAAATATGCCCCAAATCTGCCCCCAGAACACTTTGATGCATTACCCATAAAGAAAATGTAAAGGTAAACAAATAATCATAATCAGTTAGCATTAACGGTTAGCATTAGCAGTGTGCAAAGACTCATACACAAAAAAACAAGACAGCTCTCTGTGCTGATGCTCAGTCAGGGACAAGGTAGGAAATATTGGTTTATCTCTGTGTGTGTGTGTGTGTGTGTGTGTGTGTGTGTGTGTGTGAGAGAGAGTGAGTGAATGAGTGGGAGAGAAACACAGTTCGCATGTTGCTAATGCTAACCGCTAATGCTAAGACTCGTACACAAAAAAACCCTTGAAATAACTCTCTACTCTCTCCACTCTCTCTATGTTTAGACAGAGCACAGCTTACAAAGACAAAATAAACGGAGAACTTGAACATTCTTCTTCTTTTTATGCTGGTTGAACAACTTTTCACTGTATTAATGTCACCGCTGGGCTGGTGGCCGTAATACAGTTCAGTTTTCAAAAAAAAAAAAAGGCGAGGATCTTTGCAGTTTCTGCGTTATTGTGGGGATTTCTGCGTAAAACTATGAGTTTGGTTCTTTAAAAAAATTGTGTAAAGCCGGGAGAATACTGTATTGGAATATTACCCAATTTTGTCCACAATTTTAGTTTAGTCCAATATAACCGCTGACTTCACCAAGGATTGAACTCAGTCTCCTCATGAAAGCACCACTCAGTTGCACTTGGGATTCTTTTTACGTCAGAAATCGATCCTCTCCCTAATCTGTCCTGTACCATTCAAAACAAGCACAAGCAGCTGTGATTTTGAGAATAAGAATTTGTAAAAAAGCAACGAATTGTCGAGGCCTGTAAAATGCTGGCCAGGCCAGCTCTGGAAGACCATAATAATCCTCACCTTGTAAATAACATCAGAACTTTCGCAGTGGGATCGGAACCTGCGTACCCTTTCAAACAGAGCCCTGGCCTGCTCCCCATCGCTGCGGTCCAGAGTCGGCCCTGGTCTAGAACCGTCTGGACGGATGTGCGCTGCCTTAGGCAGGGCGGAGGGCTCGGGTAGGGACAGAATGGACAGTGTGGAGCAGCGGGACAAGCTGGAGGGGCAGGGTGAAGGCTGGGCCACGGTGGTGGACATACTACCAGTTCTGACCAGCAGAGGACTGTCTGTGCCCGAATCCAGACTGGACTGTCGAGTGATGGGTAGCGGCGGAGGCTTCATCGCCTGCTCCTCTTCTGGTGGGGGCCTGTGGGCATTGTCCAGTTTGGCAGTGCGGGAAAGAGCCCTGGAGGTCCAGGGAGACTCGCAACACTTGGCCAGGATGGCCAGAAAGTGCTCGATGCGGGCAGAGGTGAGAGGAAAATGGAACCAGAAGCAGCTGCTGGCCAGCATCAGCAGAGACTGGAGCAAGGTGACGTATGGCAAGAAGCGCGAGAACCAGGGCAGGGCTTCATGGTAACACACCTGGCTGACATACACATACTGCTGGAAGTCCAGGTTGGTCCGGCGGCCCCTAGCTGGAACCCCAAAGTGTGAGGCGGGGGACAGGTCTGGTGTTAATGGTGATGTTGGAGAGTCAGACGGTATTTCAGAATAGGAGCTGTTCCTGCTCGGAAGGGAATGTACAGGGATGCACACAACGCCGTCCCGGGACAGCAACAGAGTCCCGGCCAGGATGGACACCATGAGCATTAATAACACCAGGTAGTCCATGAAGACCTCCCACCATGGCTTCAGCAGCTTATAGTGACCCTGCCGCTCACTGACAGACCACAGCTCCGAGAGAGTGAACATCACCCTCAGGGAGAGAGAGGCAGAGAGGAGGAAAAAGATTCATGAGATTCATGAAATGATACAATGAGTGCAATAATCACTTGAGGGTTCATATCATCAAAAATAATGGAGGCAGACAGACAGACAGACAGACAGACAAGTATGTAGACAGATAGATAGATAGATAGATAGATAGATAGATAGATAGATAGATAGATAGATAGATAGATGTGTGGATGGCTGGATGGATGGATGGATGGGAAGATAGATAGATAGATAGATAGATAGATAGATAGATAGATAGATAGATAGATAGAT
>JBBPDE010032255.1:0-10341 GCA_037974605.1 Nannopetersius ansorgii
TATATATATGTGTGTGTGTGTGTGTGTGTGTGTGTGTGTGTGTGTGTGTGTGTGTGTGTGTGTGTGTGTGTGTGTATCATGCTTTACCACATTCTGGTAGGATCTAGCAACAGCCAGCTAAATAGTGAAATATGATTTATCACTTCAGAGAAAATGTGTCCATCCAGTGGCTGTGTTTTTTTTAAACCACTTCAGCCATTCTGGATAATGGTCTTAAGCTTAGGTGCAGCTGCTCAGCCATGGAAACTCTCTAATGAAGCTTCCAACTCACAATTCTGCCAAAGTTCCTTCCAGAGGAAGTCTGGAACTGCCAGAGGCGGTTGGAACTTCGCAATTTTCGGGCATTTCAGCACCCAGTGGTCCCACTCTATGAGTTTATGTGGTCTACTGCTTCGTGGCTAAGGTGGTGTTGCTCCTGGATGCTTCCTTTAACAATAATAGCACCTGAACAAGGCAACTCTAGTATGTCAGACATCTGTGAAGTGAAAGTGACCATTCTGTCATACGTGAACACACCACAGCACACAGTGTGAACAGCACGAAATTCTTCCTCTGCATTTAACCCATTCACCAAGTGAAGCAGGGGGCAGCCAGCAACGCGGTGCCAGGGGGCAGCCAGCAACGCGGTGCCAGGGGGCAGCCAGGAACCCTTGCTCAGGGTACCTCAGAGGTGCCTAGCAGTCTTGGGAATTGAACCCAGACTCTCTGATCACAGGCTGAATGCCCTAACCACTAGGCCAGGTGGTAAAGGTGGCATCCTATGAACAGGTACTATAGGTTTCTTTACAATAAAATGCACAAATGTTTCTGTGCACTCAGATTCCATTAAATGATTTTGTGTGCCTTCACTTTTATCATATTGTCTGTAATATAAAGGTAGACATAATACTACAGTGGATACCAGTCAAAGACTTCACAGTGGACTGCATGTACATTCCAATTAAAGATTAATTTCAGTATTGGAGCGACATTTACATGATGTTCATTACCAAAGTTACTATGCCTAGCAGGCTCTTATTATTCTTTACAAGAATGGCCAATATCTGTGGGTGGGCAAGAGATAATCTTAAACATGGAAAGTAGGTTTGGGAAATAATTACGTGGATGAAAGCCAAAGTAATTATAAGCTCTGTTAGTCATCTTTCCATTTCTTCAGTTTCAAACATCACCTGCAGGTCTGTAGTGGAATAGGACACAACTTGTTTTTCATTCAGCAAAAAGTTCTAGCTAAACAACAAAATGAAATCGTTTGTGATGTAAAAAGCCCTAAAATGCATGTAATTATAAGATTAAACATTTATTGGTAGTAATGTTTGAAATAAAAATTATTTTGACAGACAAAATCCCTCAGAATTTGGTGAAGCACACCATGCTTTTACCATTTTAGAGTGACATATAAGTATGTGAGTTCATATTGAACATGAACATATATTGAGCCCACTTCTATATACACACTATATGGACAAAAGTATTGGGACATCTGACCATTACACCTACATTGATGTTGGACTGGTGCCATGTTATTAAATTATATTTGAATAATTACATGTGAAATCCATATGTTTTCAGTATATATATACCAGACTACAGGTGAAACAATGTTTCGCCAAGAAAAAGAATACAAAAAAACCTTCATAACGACCACTATTTTATTGGTGTGAAACAAAAAATGCTCATAAAATTAAGGCTTCCCTCCTAATTTCAGCTCCACAATAGCGTTACAGTTATGCAGTATACAGCTCTGGTCAAAAATGTAAAACAGCGCAACCGCGGTGAAACATGTTTCACTAGCGTCCCCATTCATTTCAATGTACATATCCTCAGACCCCGTCGGCTCATGGGTTTTCTAGAGGTTTTAATGGACTCTAATGGTAAATAAGTCCCACCCGTGAAACAAGTGACTGCCTACTGTGATTGGGTAGTTCTCCATTTCAAAATAACTGACATAACACTGTGGCCAATGACAGCCTTTGTTTTCACTTTGTTCGATTTTATGTACTGAGCACTGACCTTGAGTTTAAGACTGAAGCTTCATACATAAAACGCGTAACATATTTTTTATTAGTATTTATTGATAAGATTTCTTTCTATTCTTTCTATTTTATATTTTATAATTCGTTTACGAGTGCCCAGAAGGAAGGGCATTAGCTTGTTAGCTTGACCGCTTGCTAGTGATCCCCACCACCACCCAGCCAAGCTGGGCACTGGAAGCTAGTTAGCTACTTTTTGCCTATTACTCCCATAGGCACTTGCTAGATGGATCCAGTCACCAATTTTTTGTGAGATGAGGTAGAATTAATAAAGGTGAGAAAGAGGTTAGATTCGTTTTCGTGGTATTTAAACGTATGTTAATTATGTACTGTGGAAATAAACATTACTATTACATGTTTGTAATGTGTACAATAAAATACTTTTTACATTTTGTAGTGATTTAACACTAACTATGAGGAGATTGAGGGAAGAGCAGGAGAGAGAAGATACATCAAAATGTGAGGCAGCAAAAGCAGAACATGGGGGAGAGGATGGTGCTACTAAATCTGAGACTGAAACAGAAATAACAGACATTTCTCCACACAGAACTTGTCGTCACTGCCATCATGTGGCAAATCGTACATCCTGCGTGGTTTTCAGATTCTTAGAACGTTTCTTGACCATTGACTTATGAAGTCCAAACCCGGTCCTCAAGACCAAGAGCAGTAAACAGATACAGGTTCCACAGATAGTTTTACCTGGAAAGGGCTGTTAGATGATTGTTCAGGTGGACTAAATTCACACATAAATTGTGTTGAGTCAAATCACTGTCAATACAAAACAGAGATAAAACACTGTACTGTGTACTGTGATGTATTAAATAAATGAAACACATTATTAGTGAGGGCCATGTGATTGTTTGATGATGGGTAGCGGTGGTGAGAAGGGCTGCAAGGTAATACTACTACTACTAATATAACACAAACAAAAACAATTATAATAATAATAATAATAATAATAATAACACCTTTGGGATAAACTGGAGCGGTGGTTGTGAGCCAGGCCCTATTGTTTAACATGTGTGTCTGACCTCGTAAATGTTCCACTCCAAAATCCTGTGGAAAGCCTTCCAGGAAGTGTGGAAGCTGTTACAGCTGCAATGGTGGGACCGACTCCATTTTAAAGTCTGTATTTTTCTCTTTTTATCCCAGGCCTGTAAGATTCCTTTGGTGTGTTCCACACATACACTTGCATACTTGTGGGAAATATGATGAACGGTGGAGGCTCCTCCCATCTGTGTACCTTCTATTCGATTTTTTCTCTTCTATCTTGATCTAAAATAAGGGGCAACTGGACCTGCTCAGAAATTTTATACTCTCAGAGGTCTGTCAGGCTGTTAATTTCTTAACTACATCGTGTTCTACACCTGTCTGAAAGCATCAGCCCTTGTTACATTTTTGCACCCACTTATTCAGACAGATGTAACATTTTGCGTTAGATGTAATGTGGCCATTTTTCACGTGTGAGCACATCACAGCACCGCGCACCGTGTGAACAGTGCTAAATTTGTCTCTGTATCAACCCATGGAGCGGGGGAGGCCGACAGCTCCTCTGAGCAGCAGTGTGTGGGGGCGGTACCTTGCTCAAAGGTACCAGAAAGGTGCCACTGGTAGTCCTTGGATTCAAACCCACAACCTTCCGATCGCATGGGCAACTCCCTAACCTCCAGGCGGTGTCAACGACCCATCCATATAAACACAGTGTCTCTCACAAGCACTAATACTCAGTGCTGTCTAAATATTGTTACACAATGTTTTTAAAACCAAATTTTCACACCTCTGCCCAAGGCAAAATATAAATAAGGTATATTTTTTTACAGTCAATTGCTTCTTTAAGCAGTTTCCAAGCTCAAATTAGTCATGTAATCAGTTGACTTGTCGAAATGATTTTTCTTATTGCAACCCTTTTAAAAATTACTTATTGTCCATTTCTTCATTCTTTTCATTTCACTCGTATATCAGTCTCAGTAAAATGCAACACTCAAGTAAGTGTTTATTGTTATTTCAACCTTATACACAGTAATGAAAGAACATTCCATTTACAGCATTTATCAGACGCTTTTATCCAAAGCATTTTCCAGTCCCTATCTACAGGGAGCAGTGTCTCCCTAGAGCATCTTAGGTTGAATGGTCTTGCTCAGGAACCCAATTGTGGTGCTGAAGGTAGTATTCGAACCCATGACCTCTTGGTCTGGAGGCAAGTATCCTACCCACTGAGCTACCTCCACCCGGTTGGACCATTCCACCAGGACCATGGTGCAACAAAAACGCAAACACCGCAAAAACAGAAACCCCATTAGACTATACAAGTGTGTGACTAAATGAAAAATGACTAAATGTGCCTAAATGAAGCCCCCAACACTGGGCAGAAGAACAGTAGAACTATGGAGTGATAGAGCTCCGGCCAGTTCCTCTGGGATAATCCTTTGATCATCCAGGATTGGTACCTGACCTCACAGCAGTGTTCAAACATCTTGTGAAAAGCCTTCATTAAAGAGTCGCTGAAGAGAATAAATGCACTTGATTTCTGAAGAAACCCTGGAGGATCCAAAGACTGTTGCATTCACCCACACACACACACACACACACACACACACACACACACACACTAACATCCGATAATACTGCTAAAATCTACACTCTCATATTTGCATTTATTTGATCTCTCCCACGCTCGACAATGTTACTTTGTTTAGCACTAATTCCGAACATTGCTGAAGCATTCTCTGTATTACAATCCCCACTCTATCCACTGTGACACTTTATATTGATACCTCAAGCTGATGCATTATATGTCACTAAATATCTCAGTTATTTTTAATTTAGTGTGTAATGTCTTGTAATGTAACTATTTAGTGAAATTGCACGCAGTGTGTGGAGAAACACTGCAAAAAGAGAAAACAGTGGCAAGAACAGTTCAGTTTCTACAGTGACAGTTCATTTGGACTGGTGTTTTGGGTACTACTCACATTTCTATATGGACAATGGTGGTACCATATATGGACAAAAGTATTGGGACATCTGACCATCCCACCAACAGGCACTTTAATGACTCTGCATTTAAATACATATACTTTAATATGAAGTTGGTCCCCCAGTTATAACAGCTTCCACTCTTCTTTGAAGGATTTTCACAAGATTTTGGAGTTTCTGAGGGAATTTGTGTCCATTTATTCTATAGAGCATTTATGAGGTCAGACACTGATGTTGGATGAGAAGGCCTGGCTCACATTCTCCATTGCAGTTCATCCCAAATGTGTTATTATTATTATTATTATTATTATTATTATTATTATTATTATTATTATTATTATTATTATTACCTTGCAGCCCTTCCCTCCATTGCAACTTATCGTCAACAAATCAGATGGCTCTAATAATATGTTTCAGACATAAAAGTGCAGAAGGAAAGTGTTTTATCTCTGTATTGAGTTATTTGGCTCAACACAATTTATGTGTGAATTAAGGCCATCTGACAAACCCAATCAGCCCTTTCCAGGTAAAATTATCTGTGGAACTTGTATCTGTTTACTGCTCTGGCTCTTGGGGACCGGGTTTAGACTTCATAATTAAGTCAATGGTCAAGGAACTAAGAATCTGAAAACCACGCAGGATGTACCATTTGCCACATGATGGCAGTGACGACAAGTTCTGCGAGGAGAAATGTCTGTTATTTCTCTTTCAGTCTCAGATTTAGTAGCACCATCCTCTGATTCCAACGTGTGTTTAGTTGTTGCCTCTTGAGAATTAGATATCAGTCCCGTCACCTACCATTTGCAAAAGACAGTTTTTGTACCGTGAGACTAATTTTTATACAGTGTTTTTGTACTGTTATGCTAACTTTGCTCGACGTATAGTACAGTAACTTTTGCACAGTTTTAACACTTTTGCACTGCTTTTTATACCATAAGGTTTAATTTTGCACCGCTTATTGTGCTGTTTGCACCACTTTGTACTTTAGGGATGCAGTTTACAAGGTTTTTTGTGCTTTAATGCTAACTTTGAACCAGGTTTTGTAATGTAAGCCTTATTTTGCACCCCTTTTGTGCTGTAAGATTAGCCTTGCACCACATTTTGAGCGCTTGTGCTGACTTTGCACCATTTTATACTCTCAGACTAACTTTGCACAACTTTTTGGGCTGCAATACTAACTTTTTGTACGTTGAAGCTACAGTTTGCTCCGTGCTTTAATGCTAAAATTGCATCGGTTTTTGTACAACTAATTTTGCAACCTCTCTTGTACTGTAATGCTGTTGCTCACAGGTCTTGCTTGAAGCTGTTTTACACCCTGTTAAAGCTTACATCACACATCAACTCATTCTTTTACATGTTTGTCTTTGGCTCTGTGCATTCGTACCTATTTGCTTTTCTTTAAATCGCCTTATATTGCTTTGAATAATTTTGCACCCCTTTTTGTACTGTAAGGCTAACTTTGGACGGTAAGACTGATTTTATTCTCGCAGGCACGGATGGCAACAGTTCTGTCCACGTGACTTGGACAAAGTACCTCCCACAGTGCATTGCGTGTCTCCCAGTCAAATAGTTTTATGTTGTTTAACTTGTTTTTGCCCCCAAAATGGCCAAGGATGTCATAAAACTTGAAGTAATTACATCGCACAGACTCAGGTGTGTAAATATTTCAATACTCTGTAGTAACCGTAGTGTAGAAACGTAATGTCTCTGGTCCAGTCCTGACACCGCGGCGTTAACTGTATAACTCTTGTTTCTCTTCATCTCGTATAAATCTTTCGCCTTTTACTAAAGATTTCCGTGGAGAGGAACACTATGAGTATCAATTAATTTTTTGTGGCCCTTCCGTGAGGTAGGGCTTCCTGTGGATGTTAAAAATAGATGAGGGTTGTATGGACATTCTTGTATGGAGAGTCTTGTTTTTCAACTTCTGAAGAAAGTAATCAGTGAATTTGAAATGTCAAGTTATTATGTACTTGTACATTCAATCTGAGCATGTCATTTTAAAGTACATTTTGCAATTGTACGTGGAAAGTGCTGATGCAGTCCTTAATTTCAAAATAAAATAAAGTAACTATTCACTGACTTGAATTTCTTATTGCCATGGGCTTTCTGCGTTTTTATTCAAATGGCAATTAATTTTGCAATCGTCAATATTCAATCTCTTTATTCAAATACAATAGCGACAATTGAATTGCGTGTTAGGGAGAAATAATTAATTGGCGATTTCCAACTGTCAGGCACTCAAGGCGGACCTTCGCTAATCAAGTCACTTCCTTTTTCATAGTTTAGGTTTCAGATTCTGTACAAGGCTTAATGTTCACATTGACTGCACATCATAGTTCTCCAGTGGTTTAAAGTCTGCTTTTTTACGTTGTAAGAAAATCCTACCTATCGCTAGAACCACAAAAGATTAGTTACTACTTATGGTGTTCCTCTCCACGGAAATCTTTAGTAAACGGCGAAAGATTCATGCGAGATGAAAAGAAACAAAAGTGTGATATATTTCGCGCAGCGGAGTCAGGAATGGACTAGAGACTGAGTGTTTCTACTCCACGGTTTACTGTATGCTACTGAAATATTTACACCCCCGAATCTGTGGAGCGATGTAAACACAGCATAAAGTTGGTTCAACCACATAAAACTTTCTCACCGCTGGAGACGCTGTGCATTGTGGGATACACTGTGTCCAGTACACGTGGGCTGATCTCCAATGGTGCGGGACACACACACACACACACACACACACACACACACACACACACACACTAACATGAAATAATTCTGCTGAATTCTACACTCTCGTATCTGCATTTATTTGATCTCTCCCATTTTTTATAATCACTTTAAAATACTGTAAAGTAATACAGATACTACTTTGACTGTCCCAGTGCACAAAACAAGTTCCATAAAAACATGCTGGGTGAGTTTGGTGTGTAAGATCTTGACAGAGCCATGACCTAAACCCCATTCAACACCTTTGGGGTGAATCAATAGATGAAAATTAATTCCTACAGAAACTCCAAAATCTTGTGGAAAGCTGCTATACCTCCAACTCCACATTAAAGTCTATGTATTTTAATGCAATGTCGTTAAATTCCCTGATGGTGTATTGGTTAGACATCCCAATACTTTTGTTCATATAGTGTACGTTGTGTAAGAAATTACAGTACACCATCTTCGTTATGGGTAGCTGTTCAGAAACAGTCGTCCAGCTGACTCACCCTCTTTTCCTTGTCTTTAATGGAACCTGAATGGGGGCGGGGTTTCTCCCAGTGCGTGTGTGGTGACAGTCCAGGTTTCTGTGAGTGAATTCAATTAAAATCTCCCAAGCCGGACTCCAGACGATGGATCTCACGGTGAAGAAGCTGTCCATCACCGTGGACCAACTCGACGAGAGGAGCACCTTCTCGAGTGGAGACTTTATTTCTGGAAGAGTGACTCTGGATGTGGAGAAGGAAGCTAGTCTCCAGAGTTTCTTTATTAAAGTTAAAGGGAAAGCGTCCGTAATGTGGACTGAGCACTACAGCAAGTACAGCACGGTCATCTACCATGACACCGAGACCTGCTTCAGATCGGTCCAGCACTTCGTTCAGGATCAGAAAAACCAAGGTAAAGTCACTAAGAGCCTCTACACACCCTTACACCGCCTAACCCTGGTTCTGATATGAATATAGCTGAGCAAGTCAGGCACAGCACTAAACCGAGTTAGCACAGAATTACATGTTCACGAATTTAAACCGAGTGTTTTATGTAATATCTTTACGTTTTTTACTAACTGGACACATTTCTGAGGTAATTATGCGCAATTCGACGTGTTATATTTATAAGAAAGCAGTTTTGTTCTGGTTTTCACAATGTAAACAAACACCACCGGGCCACAAACATTAGTTTATACTAAGTGTTCCTCTCTATGGAAACATTACACGGATTTTGTAAGTTTCTGACGCAGACAGTTTGGACATTTACCAAACACTATACTATTTTGCTGTGTCTGCCATCAACAACACGTTGTGAATGATTTACACACAGCCAAGTACCTCCAAATCTAGTTGGAATTAGCGTTAAGGTATAATAGTTAAACTACATCAGCTGTGTGCATTTCCAATCAACTGTATGATCAGAATACGCATGACTGTGAGGTTCATCTATTCTTAACTGCAAATAAAGCCCTATCTATTGATAGGGCCACAAAAAATTAGTTGATACTCATAGTGTTCCTCTCCACGGAAATCTTTAGTAAAAGGCGAAAGATTTATACGGGATGAAGAGAAACAAGAGTTATGCCTGCTCTGTGGTGGAGTCAGGACTGGATTACAGGCGATACGTTTGTACTCCACGGTTAGTCTGTGGTGCTGAAATATTTACACACGAGTCTGTGGGGCGATTTAGAACACTGCACAAAGGCATTCTATCCGATAGAGGACAAAAAAAAAAACTTTTTAGTTAAACAACATAAAACCCGTCCAACTTATAACTCTTTCACGCAGTGCACCATGGGAGCCTCCCTGTCCAGATCACGTGGACAGAAATGTGTTGATCCGCGACTGACAGTTGTGTGTTCTTGAATGTTGGACTGTACCAATAGCAGCAGTCATGATGAAGTTCTCTAATAATTATAAAGATACATGTTTTGAGTAACCTCGTTTCAACGGTACTGTTCAGCTCTGTTGTTAACTTATCAGACAAGCCCTACCATTAAGTAGGGCCACAAAAAATTAGTTGATACTCATAGTGTTCCTCTCCACGGAAATCTTTAGTAAAAGGCGAAAGATTTGTACGAAATGAAGAGAAGCAAGAGTTATAGTTAGGGGGTCGTTTGAGTCAGGACCTGCCCAAATACCATATTTTTCTAAATGACGGTGATGTTCCAATTCGGCATTATTATTTTAATACTAAAATCAGCAGAGCTTTATAAGCACAAATATCCATCTTAGTTGATAGACACCACAACAGTTGTTGTTTTATGTGGAAATGTTTCATTTTGAACACATGGGAGGCGGCCCCGTAAAGTCACGTGACTTCTCTATAACGTCCAATCAGCTGAAAGTAAAGCTTTACCTCTTTTTAAGCCCCCCTTTTAAAGCCCATTTGAACATTTTCAGGATAGATTAAGGTAATGGCATAAGTAAACGTTGACTATTTCTGTAAAAAACAACAATGAATGTCCCAATTAAAGTTTTATAATTAAATGATTTAATTATAATGTATAATTAAAGTTTTCATTATGCAGTTTCAAGTGATCTTAAGCGAGGGCTTAATTCACACATGGCATGGCATTTAAGGCAATGGGTGTTTCAAATAAATCCATATGGCTTGTTGATAACATATGCAATATATA
>JBBPDE010032295.1:0-10340 GCA_037974605.1 Nannopetersius ansorgii
GTGTGTGTGTGTGTGTGTGTGTGTGTGTGTGTGTGTGTGTGAGTGTGTGTGTGTGTGTGTGTGTGTGTGTGTGTGTGACTGCCTCCACAATTACACTCACAGACTCTGGAGACATCCATCCATTAAAGGGTGGATGACTCTCGGCGCTGGTAGCGGCTGCAGGACTGTCTGACCTGTAGTCACTGATAAGTGAGTGTTTTTCAGGATTTGTGGATTTTTGTTGTGTTTGAGAGGTTTGTCTCCCTCTCAGACTGTCTGGGCACACACACACACACACACACACACACACACACACTAATCTCACCTTTAACTGGCCAGACATCCGTTGGGAAGCAGGTGAGGAAACGCTCACTGCCCGTCTTTATCTCTGAACTGGGTCTGAGGCTGTAAGTGTGCGGTAAGTAAAGCAGACGTCTGCAGGCCAGTGCACTTTATCCCATGTGTGTTACTGCAGACTGCTCTTCACCTGCGCTTTTGCACGTCAGTCAAACTGTTAGCTGTTTACTACAGTGTGGAAACTACTGTGAGATGCATGTTTCGCTGTTTCCGCTCCTGCTGGTTCACCGCACTTTTGCAGCTGTATTTCACCGCAGTCTGGGTTCAGCAGTGAAATGCAGTTCTGTGCAGAAGTTTGTAGCCACACCCCTTTTCTTCACACCTTCAGATCTGCAACCTGTTTCTGCAGCTTGGAATTGCCTGAAATTGTTATAACAGATGATAAAGTTAACTTGAAAAATAAGAGACTATAAAATTTCCTGATTGCATGATTCCTACAGTAACTTTATTGCAAGACGGTTGCTACAGCATCGTGGGTGACTGCCAAGGTGTGGGTAGCCGGTTGCTATGGTAACTGTCGTGGTTGCTGTTAGGTGGTTGCCATGGTGTCCCAGGTGGTTGTTAAGGTATAGTTTCACAGAGTAAGTGTTAATGTTAAAAAGGCTCTTTTGCATGAGAGGGCACCAATAAAAGCCCAAAGGACAGAGACCCAAACCTTTACCCTGTAGCCAGATTTAAACCCACGGTGTCTAGAGCTCACCGTAAACCCCGGGACGCTCCCTCAGGAGACGTTACCTGTCCGAGAGAGGGAAGCCGGGCGCTGGGTTTGCGTCAGGATTTGAACCGAGTCGGGTCTCTAAATATCGCCGCTTGTTCTAGATATTAATCCTGCAAGTGACCCGCCCACAGTCCTCTGATCTTAAATGATCTATGACCAGGTATCGGGACACAAGCGCGGCACCAGACGTCCAGAGCCCTGTCGGCTGGTAAAAAAATCCCGAATAAAAACTTGAGAACAATAACGCCGTGATCACGGAGGTAAAAGCGAGGCGCCGGCACTGAAACGGATCTCCAGCGGGTTTAGAGTTCGTCTCGTCTGCCTGCGCCGCCGAGAGGAAGCCCACCGCAGCCCCCCTCCCTCGCCTGCCCCCTCCCTCGCCTGCCCCCCGGACAGCGGTGACCTAAAATAACCATCCAATGGGGGGGGGGGGTGGGGGGGGGTTGCGGAGGCGTAGGAGCCGCCGCTCTGTTCCTGCCGCTCACACGCCGGGCTGAAGAGAGCGGTTACTGCGTCCCGAGGGTCCGCGGCCGAAGTGTCAGCCCGGGTCACCGGCGGGGGCAGCGCTGGCGGAGGGGGACCCGGCGCCGGAGGAGTGACACGCCGCGACCTTTCCTTCACCGGTTCATCTGGAGCGGCTCTGATTCTCACTGACGAAGCGTAAAAAGACGAGTGAGCGACACTCAAACGGGTTACGGGTGTCAAAACACAAACACAGCTTATTACAGCAGAGCCATACAAACACAGGGGCCAGGAGCCCGGAACCAGGTCTGTTCCGCAGAACCCTCAGTTCACACTCCACCCTGATCACACAATTACTTCCACTATTAGTGTTAATGTTTAATTACTCAAACATCTACTTCATTACAGCTTTATACTGTAATCCGCGTCATTTACATTTACATTACAAAAGCCAAAGGAGGTTATTGCTCGTCAAGCAAACAGCACCGAGTTCCTCGCTTCTACACACTCCAGACTCTCCTGTGTGTTAGTGTGGTCTTGAGGAAGAGTTCTCCAGGCTTCCTGAAGGACCTTCAGAGCCTCTCATTTCCAGTCCAGTCTCTCCCTCTCTCTCTCTCACACACACACTCACACACACACACACACACACACACACTCCTTCTCTCTCTCTCACACACATACTCACACACACACACACTCCTTTTCTCTCTCTCTCACACTCACACACACACTCACACACACACACACCCGCACACACACACACACTCACACACACACACACACGCACACACACACAGCCCTCCACATACAGACAGAATCTATGATCTGGCCTGAATTCAAAGTAGGAACACAATTCAGAGGAATGCACTAAAGAGAAAGGGAAACACACACACACACACACTCACACACACACACAGCCCCTGTTTATATTACTGACACACACACTACAGCTCCTCAGCATCTCCATGGAAACAGGCTGGAGAACAGCTCATCCTGCACCCGCACAGCATACTGTCAGAGAGAGAGAGAGAGAGAGAGACAGAGAGAGAGAGAGAGAGAGACAGAGAGAGAGAGAGAGCTATCACAGCTACATACGCACAGACACCCCCTCCTCAATATATTATATCATAGCTGACATTTAGTTCCTGCCCTGTGACAGTTGTTTAAGATCTGATCCTGAGGCTAGTGGGACACCGTCTGTCTGTAAAAAAAAATACCTTTACTTAGCTTTCACTCACTAGATTCTTTATTCAAAGGCTCTGCTTTGTAGCTCCACCTTGCTGGGGTACAGTTACAGACTGTAGCCCACCTGTTGATGCACAGTTTATTGTTAGTCATCTCTAGCCCTTCCTCAGTGGTCCACAGATGGGCAACAGTCTGTAATCTATAAATTGCACTCATAAGATAAGTGGTGTTTACAAAGAGGGCATTAGAATAAGTGTTTCTGATAAAGTGGCCAGAAGGTTTGTGGATTGTTCATAAGTGTTATATTATGTCCTGTAATCCCAAGAACTGAAAAAGATCATTCTCAAAATCCTTGCACCCACTGGCCACTTATAGTTTCTGTCCACTTTATTAGAAACACCTTGCACATTCACTCACTGACCACTTAGAGACACTCCCTTATAGAGTGTGTCTGAAATTGTGCACTTACAAGAGTGCACTGAAATGTAGTGCAAAGTGCACAAAGTGCCATTATTCAACTCTGAAAACTTGTCGAAAGTCCCTACCCTTCCTCGACAAAATGGCGTCCGTTTAGTGCGAGTAATGTCCATCTTTCCGCACTGTGTTTTTTGCCTGTTTTCAGTGCACCATTGGGTACTTTCAGTGCACTGAATTTTAGCTTAGTTGTCAGTGTGAACGCACTACACACTAAAACATACTGTTTAAAGTGTGAAGGTGTGCGATTTCAGACACACTCATACTGTCCACTTCATTAGAAATACCAACACCATCTGTTACCAACACATAAGTCCTCCTCTGGAAAGCTACTGACATTACATTCACAGACTGGGCTGCAGATTCTTGCCACCAGCAAAATGGAGTGGCAAGGTATGTGTTTCCCATCCAACACTTTTGGGACGAAGTAGAACAGAGATGGTGAGCCAAAACCATCTCCTCCAACATAAATGCTCTACAAAATGAATGGGCGCAGATTCCTACAGAAACACTCCTGTGGAAAACCTTTCAAGAAGAGTGGAAGCTGTTCTAGGTCCTTAAAATCTCTGTTGGAGTAAAGGTCAGTTTTCCAAATACTTTTGACCATATGGTGTACAATAAGTGATATGTTATGTAGGCTTGGAGTAAAAGACACTCCTAAACACTGATGTAGTACCAGCTTGCTCTATCTAACTCGGGTGTTTGCCATTATAAAGGAACACTTTAAACTAAACAAGAAATGCTTTTCAAAAACAAGCAAGAAAAAAGCTCCTTTGAAGCCATGGGACTCTGCAGCGCTGGACTCCTGTCCACATCTTGGTTAGATGTTGCATAACTAATGTTTTATCCGCTGCTGTGATTCTCATCTTCATTAAATAAATCCATGCAGTGGTTTGGGGTCAGCCGTTCACCACTAATGGAAGGATGGAGGAGGGCTAACATTAACTGTGTGTCACTAAAAGAGTGAGAGTCTGGTGAGGAGATTCTATGTATATTAGTGTGTGTTACAATTTAAAAACCATGTCTACTCATTTTCAAGAGTATCTTCTGTTCTATTATCTAGTGTTTGTGTTTGTGATTCATTTACTGTGGGCTGGCAGATAAGGAACGATGTCGTAATTTTCTGTTGAGAGATTTTTTTAATATGACTTTTCCTGCTGTTTTCTTCAGGCCGATTTGAGTTGGGTTGGACCAAATTTGACGTGTGTGATGTTTACGTCAGCAGAAGTGGGAGAACGACTTTGACACTGATACAAAGGCATATTATGTGTGTTTTATTGAACACTTACACAACAGTTGGTTCTAATGGCACAATCTGGTTGGTAGAGAACATGTTGGTGTGTTTTTTCCCCCCAATAACTATAATTCTACTGAGCATCAGATTTTAGGTAACAGGCATACTAATATTAAATATTAATGTGACAGAAAAAGTTATCGCAAATAACATTACAGCCACACTCTCCATCTCGTGGTCAACTGCTTAAGCCGAGGTGTTTCTCTGGCTTTAGTAATGGAGGCTATTCTAACAGTAATAAGTAAGTTACTACTGATGGCCAGAATACAACTGAAATCATATGTTTGCTATCACTGAGGTGGTAATGTACAACAGAGCAAATGGCAGAATGAGGTTACTTAGCAGTCTATGGGTTACAGATAGAACTGGACATTCAACATTCACATATCTGTAAACACAGTGTATCTGTTATCGCCACCATATAATAAAAGGCTCAGTTCACAAAGGTCTGCAAACAGCTGCAAGAGAAACAGTCAAACACAGTTTTAATGCTAAAGAAGCTGAGCCTCATTCACCCATTTAGATAGAGAGACAAACAGAGACAGGACAGTTCTATAAGACACGGATAGTCATCCTTAAGAAAACCCACTGAAATATATAAAATTGTCAGTACTGATCAAGATTTAGGTCTTTTAATTTTGGAGCAATAAGTTAGATGCAATTTGAACTTACTTTTTTATCTCTGAATTCTATTAAAGTGGACTCATCTGGCTCCATTTCTGACAGAACATTACAGCACATCAGTGTCTTACCATTTTTCTTGTCTGATGGACCTCAAACGTGGTGTAAAATGTGCAAATGTGAATATTATGGTACATTTTGAACTGTAGTTATCATTTTAAAGTAGTTTTCATTTTTAAAGTGCTAAGAATAGCATTCCCTACCATTCAGGGTCTGACTGAGTTGTTCAAAATGGTCTATTTTAATGTGGAAGAGGCTCTTGTTCGATAAAAGCAGATGGCTCAAACATGTAGGGCTGAACCGCTCACCGCTGCCATGCTGAGTTGTTTACGCTGCCAAGGAGATGCCACTGTCAATCATTTTGTGATCTGACACGCCTACACAGCAGGCAGCAGCTCAGATTTTTTGGAGCATTTGACTACGGTTAAATTGTGTGTGTATAAACTTGTGCTAAATTTACACATCTTGTTCTCTTTTTTACTTCTACTCAAGCACATCTGTGAGGCCCTTTCCCTGTCGTTCAGCCATTCATATTGAGTTGCTCATATTTCTTTTTTGAGTGCAATTTTAGTCCTTCTTTTCCATGTTGTTGAGTGATTCATAGTTACAGTACCTGTAGTGACCGGCCAGGTTATCACACCACAAGTGTGCTTTGTGTAATTTCCTGAATGAAAAAAGGAGCAGTGCTCAGATAAAAAACCAGCTTCATCGAACTTAAAAATAACCCTCTTTTGATATGAAAAGTGTCTGAATCATACGCTCTCTCATTATGGAACCTGAACAGAAGAATGATTTAATAAAATGCCAAGCGGTCAGATCCCACTTGCTCAGTTGTAATAGTGAGGCCCTTAAGGAACCACACGGGTGAACTTCACTTTCTCTCACTTATGAGGAATGGGGCAGAGGAAACACGGAGTGAGTCACTGATGTTACAGTCGGCCGGTTCGTTGCTTAGAAATGGGAAACGGCTGCGAAGGGTAGAGGCTTTCATCATATGTGCATTCAAGCCCTATTGACTTCCGCAGTAGCTACAAGAGATTCTCTGTAATATCATATACCATGCGGCTCTCTTCATTAAATCGGCTGTTTCTGGTAAATCATGTCAGATCACTAAGGAAAATGTTTTTGTCCTTGAAATTAAAGTAGCCATGTGGTGAGCTTCCACAGCGGCCAGGTAATTAGATTCATCTAACAATGTGAAAATTGCTTGAAATGAAATTGCACTTGAGTTGAACAGTGGCTTGCAAGTCATTCGAAAGTGTCTCAACTTTGAGCGACGAGAAAATGAAACAGAAGACGCTGTATCAAACAACTAAAAATGGGTTCTGCCCAATCAAGTTTAGGTTTGCATTTTGTCAGTTACCTAAACCATGACCACAAACACACATGAGTTTCTCAAGTCTAGTTCTAACCACAGTTTGCAACACCAGCTCTGGTTATTAAACGTCTTCAGAAGTCCCGATTGGCTGGGAGGGAGAGGAGACAAATTGGATCTAATCATAACAGTAAAGTGCGTCTGCAGGACGAGGGTTTGATGACCTCTGCTCTAAGGTATGGTTTCTGAATAAATGGCTGGCTGTGCCACTGTTTATTCACCCTTGTTAGTTTGATAGAGAAAAGAAGAGTGCCATTGACTGTTTGACGTTAATCAGTAGTTCTCAATCTTTAATTAATCTACATTGTCCATTTCTTAAACAGTTGTCCCTGCTCAAAAGTGATAGTGAACATCATTCAAACTGAATACATGTGGCAATTACAATCTAGCACCCAATTAACAAGTGCTGCCATTTCAGACGAGTTGATCTTTAAATGATCAGCCATTCAGTTGCAGCACTGAATATGTAATATCCACTGGCTATAAATAAACACATGAATAAGACACCATATGTTACGCAGCTTATCTTATTTCTGGGCCCTAGTAGCCCATTTTTTTCCTGGAAAGACCACTAAAGTCAGATTTCCGACTCGGCTGCAGTATTTTTAACTGTGTGAAGCCAGCATTAGAAACACCTACCTTCTACTTCCCCTGCTGGCCCACTTTGTGAAGTCAACCTGCCATAAAGTTGGTGTACAATTGCAGACTACAGTCCATATTGCCAGCCCACCTATACCCCATCCTTCACTGTCCAGTTTCTAGTGTTGGGCAAGCTACAAAAATGTAATTCAACTATGGATTACTGATTGATCCCTTTAAAAACAATCGAATTACTAATGTGATTACTTTATTTTAAAAGTAATTAGTTACATTACTAGTTAGATTACTAGTGACTTCCCCACCCTCTAAAGACTCTTAAGTTACCTCAAACACACATAATTATTAACAAACCTACGACAATAATTTTCTTGCCTTTAACCGAGATGAATTTAAAGGAATGGCTGTATTTGTAGCTACTGAACACGTACTTCTCGCCCTCCATGCTCACTTTAGTTCGTTTGAGCCAGTGACGTCACGCATGCGACTGTCAGACATTTACATTACATTTACGGCATTTATCAGACGCTTTTATCCAAAGCGACTTCCAAAGCGACTTCTATTCCCTACCTACAGGGGGCAGTCTCTCCCTGGAGCAACTTGGGGTTAAGGGTCTTGCTCATGGACCCAGTGGTGGTTTTTGCTGAAGGTAGGATTCGAACCCATGACCTCTTGGTCTGGAGACAAGTATCCTACCTGCTGAGCTGTTAAAGCACTTGATTTTATTGGTATTGCAGCGGTAACATATAATCAAATGTTCAACTCTAAAATTATAACATGTTAAATAACTTCGTTACTAAAAGAAGAATAAAATTACAGTAACATCTTACTATATAACACATTACTGCCCAGCACTGCCAGTTTCTGAACACATGACCACTGTGACCCAGGTATCATTTGGCTGGTGGACCGTTCTCAGCACAGCCGTGAGAGACTGACATGGTAATATGTGAGACCCAAGTGTGTCAGGCACAGTGGTGTAATGGGGTTATTTTTATACAGGGGTTATTACACAAGTCCATGACACCACAAGGTTAAGAGTGGTTCACCCAAAAATATCCAGCCAAGACTGGCTCAGTGGTCAGAACCTGATCACCGATGAAGGGCTAGAGGACTGCTAAGAAACTGTACACTGATTACAGTACAGTCTCTAACTCTACACCAGCAAGGTGGAGCTAGAAGTGAGTGATTTCTGATAAAATGGGCAGTGTATAGAGCAAGATCAAAACAGTCAGTTGATCTGAGGCTGGCTTCACTCAAGAGTAAAGTCTCAACTGCTGGAGCTGGTCCAAAATCAGCATTAAAGTGTGAGGTCCTCCTGTGACATGGCAATGGAAATGTAGCGAGTCATCTGTGTTTATAGACATGGCCACCGAGTGCGGACCTGGGGCCAGACCTACTACTTCAATGCAGCAGTCAATGAGGCCTAATTTGCTGTAAACTGGTCCCGGAGCAGTGTGTGGAAGACAAAGCCTGCCAGCAGCTGATTCAGAGGCTTTGCCATGTGAGGAATGTAAGAAATGCGTGTGGTTAGCCACTGTGTGGAGACATTAATAGCCCAGTGGCTTCTGTTTATACACAGGAGAGAGACGGCGAGAGATGACTACAGAGTTATGAATGGCTCCATGAGTCCACTGTTTGGAGTGAGTCAAACTTCCTCGGGTTGTCGGCGGAGAAGACAGCGTTTTTCAGAAGACAGCATCTGAACTGGATGCAAAGTTTGATGGAAACATGGTCTTGTATAAATACAGAGAGCCGGAAACTAAACCAAAAATTATATTTTGCAGTACATTGTTTTTAATTGTACAATATAGTAATGGGAGGTAATGGTTTCACCTTCATTGGAGAGTGAGAGAGAGAGAGAGAGAGAGAGAGAGAGAAAGAAAGAGACAGAGAGAGAGAGAGAGAGATAAAGAGAGAGAGAGAGAACAAAAGAGTGACTGAGAAAGGAAGGAGAGATTATAAAGCAGAGAGAAACTGGGAGAAAGTAGTAAAAAAAGGGTGAGACAATGCAAGAGATGGGTAGAGAATGGAAAACAGAATTGTAAGACTGTAAAAGAGCAAAAGACAGTGACAGAGGGAAGAAAGGGAGATAGAAAGTGTTAGAAGGATAAGAAAAAAGAGAGAGGAAGAAGGACAGAGAGTGAGGCAGATACAGACAGAAAAAACACAAGAGAGACTGAGAGTGAAAGAGAAAGACAGAGTGAGAGGGACAGACAGACGGAGAGAAAAAGTAGGGAAGTGAATGTGAAAGACTGAGATTGAGTGAGAAGAAGGAGTGAGATAGATGGAGGTGGGGGGGTGGTTGCTGGTACAGAAGTGCCGAGTGCTGATTGACGTATTTCCTAGCTGTGACTCAGTGAGTGGATGGAAGACGTGAAAGTTCACGTTGAGAATGGTGCGGAGGGGCGTGCGGAGGGGCGAAGGCCAAACTGCCTCCTACCCCACAGCATATGGACTGGCATCTGCACCAGTGTGTCACTCCCTCGTCACAGCAACTACCATGGAAACGGCCTCCTTCTGCTTCTTCTTTCGCTCACCTTAAAGTCATACTCCTCATTAGGAAAAGGTTCAGTAAAGCTCTCTGGTAGCTCTGGTTAAAATCACTCCAAATAATGATACCTTAACTAGTGCCATGGTGCAAAGTCACAGATTTGCAGGCCAGTCAAACTCTCCTAACTTGTTGATATTAGGACCCGAGGACAAGACGAAAAAAGGGGTACAGCTTAAATCAGAATATAAGTAACAGTTAATTACATATTCTACCAGAAAATAACCGCTAAGGACCTTTCACCATGCTTTGGTACTTGCACTTTCATGCAGCTTGCGGCTTTCATGCACTTTCAGAGTCACATACCAACAAGTACAGGCCCACCACAAACGGCACCGTACTTCAAGTACGTAAGACACGTATAGTGTGGGGAGCCTGGAGATATAATGCTCTAAATAACACCCGGCAACAGAAATGAGTTTCATTCCATTTTGTAGTGTTTCTTACACAATCTCGGCACAATTTTGGTGGTAACGTTTATTTTCATGTAGCTTCAAGCACTTAGATAGAAACATCGTTTTTGTAAATAACTTAACTTGGCGGCTCAGCTGACACTGTCTTTTGTTCTACTCATAACTTTTTGCATATTAACACACTACCGGTCAAAAGTTTTAGAACACCCCAATGTTTCAAGCTTTATTTAATTGAATTTAAAATAGTTCAGGTC
>JBBPDE010032312.1:0-10339 GCA_037974605.1 Nannopetersius ansorgii
GAGAACGTGGGATCCAGCATTCTATTTTCAATACTGGGGCTGCTTTGCTGCGTCTGGCACAATCGAAATTCTGAAGCAAATCGTTCTGCCCAGCATTGATCTCACACACAGGTCATGGGTCATGGGTTGTGCAACAAAATATTAAGTTAGGGGTACCAACATTTTTGTCAAGGCCAGTTTCATTAATTTGTTATTCAGAATAATTTTGTTGGACCACAATTCCAAAGTAATGTCTAATTTTAATTTGTTAATTCTCAGTCATTTTTTATGTATTATTCCTTTTGTCATATTCAAGTTATTTCAGTGACCATTGTGGGTTTTTCTTTTGGTAAAGGAAGAGTACCAACAATTTTGGCCATGTGTCATAACAATGTGTTGCATTTCAGGCTAGATTTATTACAGGACTGAACTGAATTATAATTTTGCTCATGGATATCTGACTCAGCATGATCTGCTGATATTATTACAATACTGAAACCTAGCGAAAAATGTGTAATCTATTTAAAAGGTCAACGAGAGTAAACGAGTTTGAAGAGGGGAGTTTTAAGACACGATCTGAATGTTGGAAGAGAGTCAGTGTTGCGGATTTCTGGAAGAGGGGAGTTCCGGAGACGGGGGCAGTATAACTAAAGAATCTAGAACCAGTGGTGGACACATGAGCAGAGGGCGTGGTGAGTAGTGGTCAGAAAGGTATGGGGTGCCAGGTTATTAAAAGTTTCTTTTATGTTAAAAGCAAAATCTAAACTCGATATTTAACAGGAAGCCAATGAAGGTTGAAAAGGACAGGAGTGATATGTTCAGCGGAAGAGGTTCTGGTCATGACACGGGCAACAGAATTCTGAACCAGCTGGAACTTATGCAGAAGCTGCATGGATTCCATAAAGAATGACATTAATCGAATAATTAATCGATGAAATTGTCAATTGTCAAGGAAATATATTCACTTTATTTCATATTAGTTATATAACGACCCGCGTGACATGAACAAAGTAATTTATTGTGACTGAGATATGCTTATGGAGACACCCTACTTTAGACCTACATGGGTTATGCACAGACCACTGGATTCATCAAACACTCACACATCGGGGCACATCATAAAATAAACGCGATCTTTTAGAAATCTCGCTTGCATATTGCAGTCTCATGCAGAACCGCGAAACCGACTGCTAAATGAGCTTATAGATACCGTATAACCAATGTTTACTGAATATGGAGTTTTAACGTTTGTAACAGAACAGAAGTACTTGGGCAGTAGCAACTACTTGGGGAGTAGAGTTCTGTTTTACTAAGTTTACTTACCTTTCGAACAGATCCACCCACGACTCGTTCTCTCAGAGCTGTTACATCTTCTTCTGAGCCAGAGTCAGACATCCTTGCTCTAAGGAAGTACCCACCTGTCACTACGCAATACTAGTAACGGATAAATGTTATTCAGGACCCAGAGCGACTTACACCGTTCACCCGCTATCGCAACGAAAAGGACGAAAACACAAAACAACGTTAACGCGCGCCCTTGTTTAGACGAGAGGTCACGCGACACTTCTGATCAAACTTTAGCAAATCCGTGTTTTACCGTAATCCCCCTCACTCAGCTGTTCTCGACTAATTTCTCGCCGAACAAACACTGCTGTAGCGTGTGCACGCAATCTGCAGTTGGTTCGTTTCCTATACCGCAAGAACCACAAAATGCGAATAAAATCCTCTTGTTGAATACGTGCAAAAACTGCGGTTGGTCTCTTTCGTTGTATTTAAGTCCCAAGACAAGCCCACACGACTGCCAGCCAATAGAAAGGAACACTCGTGATTGACATTTGAGTTGTCCATGCACTATAAGGAGAGGGTTGAATGACAACTAAACTACCCAATGCAGAACGGATGGGTGTGACTAAAGGTGATTTGGAGCGGAAGAACCGTTGCCCATGGCAACACACAGGCATCACAAGGCGGGAGGTGTCGAGATTATAAACGCGCTTTTGGCGTCTTTATGCCAAGTTCCCTCTCTTCAACCACTATTCGTTACTTTCGTGTACTTCCTTTTTACCCTGTGAATGAAATCCGAATCCCAACGCGTAGCCTGGTGTACATGACGGGTCTGGTGTAGATACTCCATCTCAAATATATATATTTTGCAAGGAGTTTAATGAACGTTTAAAACTAAATGCTTTAGATTTTAGAGCAGAAAAGTACTGCAGTTCCTGTTTCCCTTTCCGATGTTAAGACACAAATCAAATTCTCGCTGAAAGAGCAACCTATGAGAGACAAATGTACACTGATAAAGCCTTGATAAGTGGAATGGATTTAATATTCTCTGTCAGGCAGAGTTAATAAAGTAGTGTCATGAAAAAAGTATTCACCAAATCGGATACAAATAAAACACCACACACCAATATAGTAAATGTCCATTTAGGAGGAAAAAGAGGAGTTTCAATATGCCACATTAACACGCACTTACAGTGTTATTAGCATGAATTACTACAGAAAATATGAAAACATACTTTGAACTTTGAATTCTGACTTTAATAGAATATGTGTGTGAATGCAGCAGCTTTCTAAGAAGCCTGGTATACATATGTCAGGTGTGAAAACATGACTTTTATTAGTATAAAGAATGCATATAAACATATGAATTGCAAATGAACATTTGAACAAAGATTCAGGATCTTCTAAAATTGTATCTGCAATAAGTTAAATGTTTGCTTTAGTTGGAGAGCAGAAAAGTACTGCCTTTGCTGTTTCCCTTTCTGATGTCAGACACAAGAGAATGAATTCTCTCTGATATAGCAACCTATGAGAGACAAACATACATTAATAAATAAAGGTTTTATATACAGAATGACTTTCAAATGATCAGTCAGGGAGGTTAATAAGGTGGAGTCATGAAAAAGGAAACACTAACTGTGTAATTCTCTGGCTCATGCAGTTTTTTGTAATGGGGATACAGGGCTTCGAGGGAGGTTTGGGCACGGATCCGACTCTCAGATGCATTGCTCAGAGGGAGTGTGATCTGAAAATACACACAAAAGATGTTCTCAGTGTTCATCAGGCTAGGGTTCAGATTTCTTCACCCCAAGACATGCCAGCTTTTCCCTAGCCATGTCTGCCAATGAACTGCATTTAACTTGATATAATTGTAATTACATTATTACCCTCACTATAGAAAAACGCATTGGTAGTTGCTTGCAGTTTCCACCAGGACTGGGGCAATTTTTCAAAACTGGTAAATCAAAACCAATTTTTCAGAATGTTTTTTTTTTCTCCAGGTATGAATTTTACAGACATTAAAAATTTTAAATGTTTTTAAACAAACATACACATGAAACATGCACTAATAGTATATTTCATATTTCAGAGAATATAGATGCATCAAGATATTAAAAAAAAAATTTTTTTTGCACCTAAGCGGTGAAAGAAACTCACTGTGTTTAGTTGCTGTTTAAAGAACCACCTTCACCTTACTAGCAGCTCTTAATTTAGGGGTTAACCTAGTGAGGGACATGCTTTCTTTGTAGTTTGTCCACTTCTCTGAGTCAATGAAAAACTTTTTTTTAGCAGACTGTACTATTACATTGTGTCACTGAATCACACTGGCATAAATAACAATGATTTTATTGTTACTAGGCAATGGTTCAACTTCTCCTTCCTATTCTATTAGTAAATATTTTTTCCAAAGGTTTTCCTAAAAAAGTATACCAAGGTTTTCAGAATGCTAAACATAGGGACATGAACATCGATCAGTGAGTGAAATGGGTGTTTACCTCACCATGGGAGAAGACGTCTAATCGTAAGCTTTTCACCTGGGCAGGTGTAATCGATCGGACAGCTTTTTCAAAACCTAACGGATAACAATTTAATGGCACACCCACTTCAGGAGCTGGCTCTTCCGACAAGGAGACAAGATCGATTTGAGGATGCCCTGTGAGTGGTGGCCAAAAGAAGAGAATGACAGACAGACCTCAGTAGTCATTTGACAGTATATGGATGAGGGCATTTTGGTGCACAGAATATAAGCTCATCATGGTGGAAGAATATGGTCAGCAATCAGTAGCTTTTTAAACCACATCTGAAAAAAGTAAATCTGTTATAATTTAAATAATAATATTATGGAACCTTAGATTTCATTACATCTGCCATGAAAATATATTTGTAGCATAGCATAGCTACAAAAACAGTTACTGAGTTACCTTAGCTATTACAGCTACTTAGTATACCCTACCAACAGTTTATGGTAGAAAGTGTTCACTTCAGTCATGTAACTTACACAATGTAATGATACACAAACAGTATTTTCAATGATAATATCTAAAAATGTCCAGAAAATACTAATGGCAAGGCAGTACAATCATTCAAAATGTAATCCCAGACAAATGTCAAATATTTCTAGGCTATATGACAAGCCTTGAACATCCAAATAAAATATATGTTCCCATCTCTGCTGAAAAAAGAATGTCTGCATTGTGAAACTGGAAAAGTCATGTGGGGAGGGTTACAGTAGTGATGATGAGAAATCAAGCTAGACCTTCAGTGTCCAACAGTCTGTAGATGGCCTTTCTGCCTGGCAGCGTGCTCTTCTTTGGATCCTCACTTAGTTTCATTCTGGGGCAACCTCTGACTTCCACCAACTAAGAAAAGTTCACAGAAGGTGGATTAAAATAGATATGGATTCTTCTGATATTATGCTCTAGCCATTTTGCCTTAGGTACCTTATATACACAGCCAAGGGAAGGTTGATTAGTGCAAGTAACAAGGTGAGTTCCGACTCCAAGCACATCGATCTCATTTTCCTGACAACGAGAAGGGTAAACATTTATAAGGGTGGCTCACTTAATAAACTGAACTGTAAATAAAATATTGCTAGTATACTGAGAAGCCAACTTGCATACTTTTTTGTTGAGCTCAGCAAGACTCTGTTCAGATATGCTGTTTGTACCAACAATGATGAGAGACTCAAATGCAGAGACAGAAAAACTGCAAATATGCAGAGAAAACAAATTGATTAAAATTGGTATGCAAACAATTTAGTATTTCAAAAAGATGGTAGTGACAGAGTGGGTGTATGTTTAACATTCTGAACTGGCTTTGGACAATTTTGCATCTGTACACCTGATTTAGCCAGGGGATACTTGTCCCTAGGACAGCAACTGGAGTGCTTAAATTGAAGTTGTTCAACCCAATGTGAACTTCTTGGCCCAGTTTCACGAAAAAAAAAATCTAGTTAGTGTATTTGTGCACATCTGCTGCTGGCTTGCTGATGGCTGATAAGTCTAATGCAGGGCTGGTAGATCCACCACTGGAGAACACCTTGGACCAGCCACGTCACTGAGTGGGCCTGCAGGTGCCTGAGATTAAGGAGGTTGCTGCCAGTTTGGTCAGAAGTGGTCTCCTGAAACATTATTCCAAAGAATATACTTGGAAGGCGGAGAAGATGATCAAAGCACTCCTATCGCCATTTCTAACCACTGCAGGACCATAGGCAAGCTAGGGGAACTCGTATTAATGTTAAATATCTCATAAAGCAAAATTTTAATGTCAAGAGGTCTGAAGTAGCTAGCAAAAGAGGGACAACTATGGCTAATGTGAACAGCTTATGCATATCATATGAAATAGTAGGTTTGACAAAAACCTCAAAATGGTCCTAAACAGGGGCTAGAAAATAATTGTTGATCACAATAAATACCAATATGACCTGTGATGTTTCATTAACCTCTTTTGTACTTCCAACCCTAGGGGATGAGGCATGCCTTCCCTCTGTCTCTAAATACACTATTATGTTCTACTATCTACCTACATAGCACATAGTATACAATATTCCTTGTAGGTTATGCATGCAATGACTAAAGCCAAATAAAAATGGCATGACAACATTTAACTGATCCAACATTCACAACATTGCCCCCAATTCCATAGTCATTAAACTCAACTTTGACTTTATGTATTTTGGGAAGTTATGTCCAATATATAGTTTATAGTCTACAGAAGAATATGATCTATATTATTTTATGAGTGGGAGGCACTACGTGAGTTAAATAAGAAGTCAGTGGTGAATTCTCTCTTATTGCTAATGTGGTAATGATTTCTTTTTTACTTATGATGATCATTAAAGGGTAATATGATGATTGTTACTTATTGAACTAATATACAGTTTACAGAAGAATATAATGTATTATTTTATGAGCAGGGGGCACTAGATGACGTCATGCATTGTACATTATTGCTATGGGTAATGACTATATTTTTTACAATGGATATTTGATATTTGACAATATGGGGATGGGGCACTTTTAAAAATTATTTGCTTCACTATACCTGTATTCCTTGGAAAATGTTATCACAGTGCTCAGGATGTTATTTTTTGTTTTTTGGACTAAATAGTTAAAGAAAGTTGTTAAATAAGAAGCCATGGACTGGAATTGTATGTAGTATTGAGGCCACTGTCACCACAATCAGATTAGAGTCACCACTGACAGAGAGAGTTTTATTTGTTTTAAATGAATAATCTTACGATGTTTCTTCAGTGCTGTTGAGTTAAAAAAGTCCCTTTTTTATTGTTAAATAAAAAAACATTTTTTCTATTTAGGCTTAAGAGGAGGTAACACCGGTACATTGCTGAACAGCCAAGACCTTGGTCTATAATGATATGCCTTCAGATTTTGTAACTGAAGTATTTATTTATTTTTAAAATGACAAGCGGCTTTATCCAAATTCCCAAGAATTAGTGATTTGCACCTAGTAAAATATCCGTGAAGCATTTTACATTTACCATACAATTACAAAGTAAAGGTTTGAGTGTTCAAGAAAGTGAATATTCAAATACTAAGTTGGTAAAAAGGAAGCACAAAACTAACACAATAAGTAATCTGTGTTAAAACCTATTATTACGGACCGGTTTAATATCAGAAACTATGTTCACGGCTCAGCCTTTAAGGAGTGGAAGATAAATATACGTATATTATACAAGTAAATGATACGCATAAAAATGGGGATATTTTAAAAATATAATAATGGGGAATCTTTAAAATATAATAATAAACGTAAATCCAATGTGTACTCACAGTTTTATTAACAGCCTTTTCATAACAACAAGCCAACAACAGAACACGGGTAACATGAAAGATTTTTTTTGCCCAAAACCAAAAATTAGGAAACACTTGGCCGAAAACCAAAACCGAAACACCAAAAGAAATTATTATATCAATTTTTTGTAATATTGCCACTATGGCTGGGACTGTGTACTACTACTTACCTCACTAAAGTCAAGCATTGCAGTTGCATAAACTAATATTGTACTTGGCCCCACTTATGAATAGCCTAAAAAAATAGTGTATTAAGACTGGCACAGCCCCTATATTAACTGGAATCACTGGAAAACTTTCTTGTCTTTTCAGAAACACAGATGGAGTGGGTGTGCTCAAAGAGTCTTGCCTTTTTTCTGCTTCATACTCTGCATGGCGATCGAGATGTTTTGATTTTTATATGATAAATGAATCCCGACATTGAGAAAGTCTTTGTGGATGCACCCCCTCGAGAAATTTCAGCATTGCATGCTTTACAAACGGCTTTCCACATCTTTCTTAGATATATCAAAATGTGCCAAACGGCATACATTTTGACTGTAATCCAATCTGCCGTGTGCAGATTGCGGTTGTTAAGTGCGTCAGTACTGTTTTGGTTGCGTTAAAACATTTTTTTCAGTGGCCCAATATTCTCGGTAGCCAAATATTCGGTGCATCCCTAGTTGCTTTCAGAAACTGGTAGTCGTTGCTAGATTATAGGTAGATAAGGTGGTGTATACAGCTTTTTTCCTCAGGCCATCAGACTCCTCAACCAGAACTGAAAGCATAAAACCACATACACACACACACACCACCAATCACCTCCCCCTACCTCACCCTACCCCCTTGGACAACTGAGACAGTTAAAAAACAGTTAAAACACTCTTTTCATATCACACATTCTGTATAACACACAACACTCTCGGTCATGTCTTTTTAAAGCTGCTACAAAATGCACAATCATATTTACTGCTGTTCAAATTTGCACATTTCTGGAGGAACGCGGTTTCATTCTTACTATGTACTATGTATATAGTAGAAATGACAATAAAATTGACTTTTTTATTATACATGCATTATACAATGCCTCTCACCTAATCGTACTATTAGGGGTGGTAGTAGCCTAGTGAGTACGAAACGCCTGTAAACCTGATGACCACAAATTTGCAGGTTCAAACCCCACTTTCTACCATTGTGTCCTTGAGCAAGACACCTAACCCCCAGCTGCTAATGATTTTAAGTTGCTCTGGATAAGGGCGTCTGCCATATGCCAATTTATTTATTTTGTTTTAGATCAAAACAAACTGCAGTATAACGAGAATGAGCTGGGGTTTGGGCCTAGGCAGGGTTTTTCAGCCCCAAAGCCTGACATGACCGAAGTGGTGAAAGAGCTGTTGGCACAAACTTTCCTTGTTTTTCTGTGCCAACACTTAGGAAGCTAACATGTAGAAAGAACAGTACAATGTTCAGCATGAAAATCAAGTAACATACAAAAAGTCCTTACCTCCACCAGTTGTTAACAGTTTTGTAGTTTAGGAACTTGAATCCACTTGGGATTGAGAAATTGACAAACGTGGAGGTGTCATAGCATCGAATTTGCAGTTGGTTGAACAAACTCAATTTAAGCACTTCACTTGTGTCTATGTATTATATGGTCACATACATGTGCTGCTGACTTAAAGCATGACATTTTATCCTAATTTTTACAAATTATACCGAAGAATTTCAAAGATCATTAGACATGAGTGTTACTGACTGGTTGCTGCATTCTTTGAAGACACGGCGCACTTCCACAGACTGCCTGCAAAGGTCTCCACTATCCAGCCTTACACCCAGAGGCTGATACTGAAGCTCACTTAAAGCCAGGCCAACAGCACAAAAACACAGCACCCCACTACTGCAATAATAACAACAACAAAAGAAACACCTATAAACAAATTTCTTTTGTGTTATCTCAATCTATTATCCCACAATACACAACAAAACAGAGCAATGAGTTACCAGCTGACGCTGTAGCTGTCAATTACAGGCAGGAAGTTCCGAGGATAGGAAATCGCGTAGGACAGGAAGGCAGCCAGCTCTCCTTCACGGACCTGCTGAGGTTTAGCTGCCAGTAACTGGCACACACGTTGTAACCAACCCTTCACCAAAGAGATAAAGTCAACAGGATCACCACCCCTGGAGGACACCAGAGTCTGCAATGAGATTAGAAATGAATGTTAACAAAACCAATGTATATTGTCTAAGTAGCCTGCTCAAAATCATATCCACTAATGCACACAGAACTGTTACTGCTCATTCATGGATTTAGCTATTGGTATATCCTTTGGCTGCTGCTTTAATCAGAACACTCAGTAATGGTTTCTTACATAACAGCAAATGCTCCCAAAAGAAAAAGGTGACTAGATCAGGATCATGGCACAGCCACTGGATATGTATTACCCACTCTTCATACACTGCCAATACGATAAAGTCAGCTAAGTCAAATAACTTGGCCAAAATTCTTGATCACAGTGGTGCAAATGGATACATCAATTAAATTCAGTTGAAATGTAAAGTGCCTTGAAAAAGTATTCACACCCCTTGAACTTTACCACATTTTGTCATGTTACTACAAACTTAAATGTATTTTCTGTGATAGACCAACGCAAAGTAATGCACAGTTGTGAAAGGAAATGATACATGGTGTTCAAAATATTTTTACAAATAAAAATCTGAAAAGTGTGGCATGCTTTAGTATTCAGCCTGTCCTGAGTCAAACCATCTTTCACAATTACAGTTGCAAGTCTTTTGGGGTATGTCTCTATCAGCTCTACTAGCTTCTACTCATTGACGCAACTAATGTACTACTTCCAAAATATAAAGCAGATTTTGTGGCATTTGTTACTCTACAAGCTAGATGGTTGATTTTGCTGAGGTGGAAGACTGTTCCTCTCTCTCTCACTCCTCATGGATTTCTGTTATTTGCCAAAGTTGAATGGTTCATTGCACAAGTTTAATAAGCGATAGGTTCTTTTTTTTTTTTTGGAAAAAATGAGAATTAAGAGATTTTTCTGTTTTTTGGTTAATTAGTTCTGTATAAACAGAAGAATTTTTCTCTCATATTTATTTGTCCATTACGTATTGTTTAAGGCTTTCTGTCTTTCTTGCCGCAGGTTAACCAGATTTCTAGATAGTGCAGATACCTTCTCTACAATATCAGAAGAATCTGACCCTTCCTCACCACTAAAGCTACACAGATTCTTGTCCAGTCCCTGGTCATCTCCAAACTGGACTACTGCAACTCT
>JBBPDE010032331.1:0-10339 GCA_037974605.1 Nannopetersius ansorgii
ACGCGCAACAAAACATTAACAGATTTCCCTAACATTAGTTATTTGTAGTTATTTATGAGTTTTAACTAACATAATATGATAATTGTCACGGCCTGGTCAGTGGCTGGTTAGAGCCACTGCTTTTTGTTCATGTTTTCGGGTTTCCTCTGTTCATGTTTTGAGTAGTTTATTTATTTTGAAAGCCCGTTCTGTTCTGTTCATGTGTCACGTGCTTTTGGTTCTCCACCTGTTTCCTGTTTGTGCTCCCCAGCTACATTGTGTTTCTCCCTGCCCAGTCCTGTGTATATAAGTTTGTGTCTGTCAGTTATTCCCCATGTGTCCATCATCTCTTATCCCTGCCTGTGTCCCTGTTTAAATGCCTGGAGGCCATTGTGCCTATTTGTTTTGCTCCTTTTGCTTTTCTTTAATAAAGTCACGTACTGCATGGATCCCTCGCGGCCAGCGCCCCCAGAACCCCAAGCCTGCACCGGCCCTACGTCAGAGCAGCACGGCTGCCGTTCGGCAACCTACGTCCTCTGGCACAGTCCACCCCAGTAGACATTATCGTCAGTAAAAGGCTAACTGTCTATTTCTCAGTTCTGATGTGGTGCAGCAAAATTAAAACTGTGTGCACACCCACCTGGTACCTGTCACAATCAGCAATTTTTTTTTCAGGAAGCAAAACTTTCCAGAAATTGGTTAAATCAAGGAACGTGTGTCAGCGTCAGCCAATCAGAGACTGCATTGTGTACACAAGCGCACACAGAGAGGAAAAACAAATAGTCGACTTCACTCCGGGGGCGTCGACTGGTGCCTCTGAAGTGGAATAGTCGACTTTTCTATTAATGAACTAGTGCCATAATATAAATGGGGCATGGTGTAAGGTGATAACAAATGCTGGCTGGAAATTCAAGTGGGTCACCTGGATTCTGTGCTATTCACTATTGTTTTACTTTGCACTAAACTTTCGCGTTTCTATTTTACAGAAAGAAATGACCAGCTACAAGTCGTCATCTTCTACTGCCAACCAGCTAACACAATCAACTTCAGCAATGGATGCCAATGTGAGGGACATCTGTGATCCTCAAGAGGAGTATGTGGCATTACTGAAGTCAGGACAGGTTAAACGTGAGAATGTGGTGTCCAGAATCCCCAGTCCTCAGAGAACATCCTCTACTACCATTCACAGGACCACATCACCTCATGGACAATCGCAAAAAACTAAAGGAAAACGGACAACTCACCAGTGCTCAGAGTGTGGGAAGAATTTTGCTCGTGTTAATAGTCTCAAAAAGCACAAGTGCATTCCCACTGGAGAGAAACCGTATCACTGCTCAGAGTGTGGGAGGAGATTTGCTCAGCGTCAGCATCTCAAAGAACACCAGCGCATTCACACTGGAGAGAAACCGTATCAGTGCTCAGAGTGTGGGAACAGTTTTAAACAACTGACTACTTTAAAATCACATCAGCGCATTCACACTGGAGAGAAACCGTATCACTGCTCAGAATGTGGAAACAGTTTTAAACACCACACTACTTTTAAAGTGCATCAGCGCATTCACACAGGAGAGAAATCGTTTCAGTGCTCAGAGTGTGGGAGGAGATTTGCTCGGAGTCAACATCTCAAAAAACACCAGCGCATTCACACTGGGGAGAAACCGTATCAGTGCTCAGAGTGTGGGAGGAGATTTGCTCAGAGGGAGCATCTCAAAGAGCACCAGCGCATTCACACTGGGGAGAAACACTATCACTGCTCAGAGTGTGGGAGGAGTTTTTCGACATACAGTCTGGTCAAAAGGCACCGGCGCATTCACACAGGACAGAAACCATATCACTGCTCAGAGTGCGGGAAGAGTTTTGCACGACTTGAAACTTTAAAAATACACCTGAGTATTCACACTGGAGAAAGACCGTATCAGTGCTCAGAGTGTGAGAAGAGTTTTGCTGCACATATTCAGCTCAGAATACACCAGCGCATTCACGATGAAAAGCAACTATATCACTGCTCAGAATGTGGCAAGAGTTTTACTCAACTAGGTAACTTTAATCTACACCAGTGGACTCACACTACGGAGAAGCCACATCCGTGCTCAGAGTGTGTCAGGAGTTTTGCTACACCTAGTCAGCTCAAAATACACCAGCGCATTCACACCGGAGAGAAACCGTATCACTGCTCAGAGTGTGGGAGGAGTTTTACTCAACTAGGTAACTTTAAGAAACACCAGTCGACTCACACTAAGGAGAAGCCACATCAGTGCTCAGAGTGTGGGAGGAGTTTTACTCAACTAGGTAGCTTAAAAAAACACCAGTGGACTCACACTGGAGAGAAACCATATCACTGCACAGAGTGTGGGAGGAGTTTTACTCAACTAGGTAACTTAAAGAAACACCAGTGGACTCACACTAAGGAGAAGCCACATCAGTGCTCAGAGTGTGGGAGGAGTTATACTCATTTAGGTAGCTTAAAGAAACACCAGTGGACTCACACTGGAGAGAAGCCACATCAGTGCTCAGAGTGTGGGAAGAGTTATACTGAACTAGGTAACTTAAAGAAACACCAGTGGACTCACACTAGAGAGAAGCCATATCAGTGCTCAGAGTGTGGGAAGAGTTTTTCTCAACTAGGTAATTTGAAAACACATCAGCGTATTCACACTGGAGAGAAACCGTATCACTGCACAGTGTGTGGGAGGAGTTTTAACCAACAAAGTAATTTGAAAACACATCAGCGTATTCACACTAGAGAATAACCATATCACTGCTCAGATTGTGGGAAGAATCTAATCAGGTCCAAATACACCATTGCATTTACAGCTGCTCAGATTGTGGGGTGAATTGGTACAAAGGAAAGAGCAGCTAAACAAAAAAACTGAATTCCACAAAACAGTTTAGGAATTAAATCCTTTTTCTGATGATGATAAACCTTGGGACGTTTGAGACGGGTAGTGCTCTAGGTAAAAAGAGCCTGGGTCTCAGCGTATTTCAACTGAAAAGACTCCAAGTCAACATTATTTTGAGCCTTAGTAACCTTGTACCCTGTCTGCCCACACATGCGACTTTGCTTTTTCCTAATTGTCTGTCCACCTCACTTCAAGGCTTCAAGGCACTATGCTATACGGTTTGTTATATCGCTACCTGATGACAAACCATATCACTGCTGATGTGGATACTATATTACTAAACAGAGTAACCTCCAGAAACATAAGAGCTTCATACAGTGAAATTCAAGACACAGATACATCAGTATGGAGGTAAAATATCAAAAATTTTCATCAGCCCTGTCATCTAACAGATTCAATTACCTGCCAGGTCAGTCATGGTTCTTTTGGTGTTTGTGGGTTTCTCCCAAGAACTCTCTTTTCATGTATAATGTGAACCTTTTTCATCTTATGCAGTTTGTGTGTCATTATTTGCTCGTTTCTGTTTATTCTATACTATAAAAATAAATAAACACCCAAAACCTTTCAAGTCATTTCAACTTCGTCTTGGCACTTAATCACGTACGAGGGAATGCAGTCAGTCTAGCTGATAAGCAAATGCAAAAGAAAGGTACTGTAATGGACAGGAACACTACAAGTTGGAGCCAGAGTTTAAAGGTGGTCATTTGCAAAACAGTTAATCAAGATGTAACAAAGATTTAGACAGAAGAACCAGAAAACAGCGAGAAGGTCCTCAGTGGGCGTCGTACATAATACATCATAAATACATAAAATGTGTAACATTATTTACTAGTGTTTATTTAATTTTTTTATTTAATATTTTATTATTCATCTACAAGTGCACAGAAGCAAGGGCATTAGCTTGTTAGCTTGACCGCTGGCTAGTGATCCCCACCACCACTGTCTCAAGCTGGGCACTGGAAGCTAGTTAGCTGCTTGTTGCCTATTACTCCCATAGACACTTGTTAACTCCTATGTGAGATAGATCCAGTCACCAATTTTTGGGGGAGATGAGGTATAATTAATTTATAAGGTGAGAAAGAGATTTTGAAATGTTGTTAATTATGTACTGTTGAAATAGACATTACTACGTATTTGCAATATATGCTTTACCACTAACTCTGAGAAGATTGAGGGAAAAGCAGGAGAGAGAAGATACATCAAAATGGCATCAAAAGCAGAACACGGATGGAGGTGAAGTACATTAAAATATCAAGCTGCCCAGGGGCACGGCAAGGTACTGAGGCCTGATCTTAACCCTTTGCATAGAGAGTGACCAGACTGTAGCCACTACTTACAAGTGATGTGTACCTATAATGTAATTATGCTAACAGGGTGCCAACAGTCTAGAGGTGATTTTCTATTGATTAAAAGAGTTTTGACAGTTTTAACCACTCCTTTCACCTGAATCTCCTTAATAATGTGGGTAAAATCACATGGCATTATGTAATATCCCATCTGCCATTAGTTTCTCCAACATATCTCAAGAACTTGTTTGAGCTGAAGAACACCAAATTCTTCCTGTCTGCAGAAGGCTTGTCACGATACTGAAATTTCAAGCTTACAGATACTACGGTAAGGATGGGAAGGGTGAGGTTTTTCTAACCAACCTGAAAAAGTGTCTGATAAATGCCGTAAAAATCTACTATTTGACTTCCAGACGCAGCGCTATCCCACCGACCGAAGCCGCATAGCCCTGCTCCCTTCCCTCCTACCTAGGCAGGCAGCGGAATGGGCTGCGGCGGTCATCGGCGCTAACAGCGATACCGCCCACTCCTACGCGGAGTTTGCGAAACAACTCGAGCTCGCCTTCCAACATCCTGAGAGCAAGGTAGTGGTGGATTCCCGACTTTACCATATTCACCAGGGGGATCGTCCGGTGAGCCAGTACACCACCGATTTTCGCACACTGGCGGTGCAGACCGCTTGGAATGACGCAGTGTTACGCACCACCTACTCTCCACCAAGCTCAAGCACGAAGTCACTCGAGGGGCTTATTCAGATGTGCCTGCGAGTAGACCTTACCCTCGCGAGCGTTCCTAAGCCCCATTCGACTCACCCCACGGAACCTACATTCTACGTGCCAATGGCCCCGGCTCAACGGACACCACCACCCGTCTCAGAGGCCCATTCCAGGGGAGCCCATGCAGTTAGGGCGCACATCCCTGTCGGCGACGGAGAGGGAACGGCGGTTCCGCGAAGGTCTATGTACCACCCCGCGGCCGTCTCTACTCTCTTATGAAGGAGGAGCAGCGGGCGATGGACGAATACATCACCGAGGGGCTCCTCCATGGGACCATCCACCCCTCTGAATTGCCTGCGGCCGCGGGGTTCTTCTTTGTAAAGAAAAAAGACGGGAGCCTCGGTCCCTGCGCCGACTATCAGGGGCTGAATGACGTAACCATCAAGAACCATTATCTGCTTCCGCTCGTAAATACCGCCCTGGACTCTCTTTCTGGTGCAAAAATCTTCACCAAACTGGACCTTCGGAGCGCGTACAACCTTGTCCGCATCAGAGAGGAAGACGAGTGGAAGACGGCCTTCATAACCCCCACCGGCCACTACGAAACACTCGTCATGCCATTTGGATTATGTAACAGACCCTCCGTCTTCCATCAGTTCATCTCTGACTTTCTTCGTGACATGTTGGGTAGGTGGGCGTTTGCCTACCTGGATGATATACTAATCTATTCCATCAATTTAGAGGAGCACACCCAGCATGTCAAAGCAGTTTTAAAGAGGTTGCTAGCCCATCAACTGTTCTGCAAGTTGGAAAAATGTGCTTTCCACCAGCACTCCACTACCTTCCTAGGTTTTGTCATCTCCTCCCAAGGCGTAGCGAAGGATCCCCAGAAGCTGTAGGCTGTGCAATTGTGGCACCTACCAACAACGCTGAAACAGCTGCAACACCCCTGTTGCTTCTTCTCCTGGAAATTAAATCCCACGCAACGACAGTACGGGGTGGGGGACTGTGAGTTGCTTGCCATCAGGAGGAACGGTGTCATTGGCTCCAGGACGGCAGTGATCCATTCACTGTCTGGACGGACCATCAGAACCTCACCACCCTTCGCCAGGCAGGTGCGGTGGGCACTGTTCCGCTTTACAGTTCCACTTTAAGATCTCGTACCAGGCTGAGAGTCCCCGGGCGGACCCCACGCCTGTCCTGCATCCAGAGATCATCATCGCTGTGCTCCAGTGGGGGTTAGAAGAGAGGGTGCGCTGCTCCTCCCCCCGAGACTCCACCAGGAAAACTCTACGTGCCCATTAATGTTCGCCAGGAGGCGATTCAATGGGCTCATTCATCGGCTGTGGCCAGTCACCCGGGCGTGGCTCGCACTCTCTCTGTCCTTAAACGTGTGTTTTGGTGGCCCTCTTTCAATCGGGATGCTAAAGAGTTGGTGCTGGCCTGCGCCCGTGCCAAAAACCCCAACACCTCTCCTCCAGGTGACGTTTTTGTCCCTAGTCACACATCGCTATGGATTTTTCTACCTGAGTCTCGGGGAGAAAACCACCATCCTTACCATCATGGACAGGTTCTCCAAGGCTGTTCATCTGGCCAAGGAAACAGCTGAACTTCTCTTAGAGCACATAGTCTGTTTGCATGGGTTCCCCAAGGACATCGTCTCGGACAGAGAGCCCCAGTTCACAGCAAAGTTCTGGCAGGCCTTCTGGTGTCTGGTCCAAACTACCACCAGTCTTTCGTCGGGGTACCATCCGCAGACTAATGGCCAGATGGAGTGGGCCAACCAATAGCTGGAGCACTTCCTTCGATGCTTTGTGGCGGATCATCAGCACTCCTGGGCAAACTATCTCCTCTGGGCGGTGCTGTCGCACAACCTGATGACCTCATCTGCCACTGGCCTCAGCCCCTTTGAGGTCTGTCATGGGTTCCAGCCACCCATGTTTGAACACCAGGAGCCAGAGGTTGATGTCCCATCTGCCCAAGTGTTGGTCCACTGGTGCCGCCGACTGTGGAAGCAAGCTCATCGAGCCATCACCAGAGCCAATCAACGTTACACCACCCAACATTGTTGGCGGCACCCTCCGGGACAACTGTTCCACGTAGGTGACAGAGTCTACCTCTCATCACGGCACATCAACTTGAACATGGAGTCTAAAAAACTCTCACCACGGTTCCTGGGGCCCTTTGGGTCCCATCGGATGCTGTTTCTGGGGGGGGGGGGTGTACTCTCATCCGCACCTGATTACGTGATGTCAAAAGGCACCGGAGTTGACTCACGTCAGGAATATAAACAGGAAGTAAGTGACAGTCTTCACACTGACATTGAAGTTGCTAAGTTTCATGCCTCGTGTCTCCTCAACTCGACTCCTGGTTCATCACTCCGGTACCGTGAGTACTCAGACTCTTCGAAGTCCATTTATATGCCTATCAGTGTGTGTGTTCAGAACGAGCATTCTGAGAATGACTGCATGGCTTACCGGCTTCTTCGTGTTTCTCACGCTGCAGTTCTTCCACCACGCTATAAAGTGGGCACAGTTCACATATCATTCTGACCTCCATCGTGACAGTAACTTTTTAATAAATAATTTAACGTGTGCTCATAGGACCGTCACACCGGTTCTCTGTGGAGGAGAGCTTTGGACTGGCCTCTGGGTCCCTGTAAAATTTTGCTGTGCTAGGTTTTTCCCTGGCTAAGCTACGGGGCAAAACGCTCCGTTTTAGCTGACCCAGAACTTGGCAGTGCATATAAAGGTGCACAATGCTTTTTACCCTCCACCCCATCCTTCGTAGAGAACAATTGGGGAAGTTTTTAATTAATAATTCCGGATCCCTGTGGGCTAGGGGGGGCAAACACAGTTCATCAAGCCGTAAGTTCTAGAGGCTCACCGGGATTGTGTTGTTCACTATTCTGTTGGACTGGCACTGAACTTTCCCGTTTTTATTTTACAGAAAGACAGTGACCAGTAACAAGTCGTCTCGGTCTACTGCCTACCAACTTACACAGTCTACTTCATCATTGGATGGCAACGTGAGGGACATCTGTGATCCTCAAGAGGAATATGTGACACAACTGAAGTCAGGACAGGTTAAACGTGAGAATGTGATGTCCAGAATCCCCAGTTCTCAGAAAACATCTTCTGCTATCATTCACTTGAACAATTCACCTCATGGACAATGACAAGAAATGAAAGGAAAACAGACAACTCACCAGTGCTCAGAGTGTGGGAAGCAATTTACTAAAAGGGGTAATCTCAAAATACACCAGCACGTTCACACAGGACAGAAACCTTATCACTGCTCAGAGTGTGGGAACAGTTTTCACCGACTATGTAATTTAAAAATACACCAGCGCATTCACACAAGAGAGAAGCCATATCACTGCTCGGAGTGTGGGAAGAGTTTTAACCATTCAACTAATTTAAAAAGACAAAAAAAGTGCACTGTGAAATGAGTTTTACTACACATAGTTAGGTCAAAATACACCAGTGCATTCAAACCATGTCACTGCTCAGACTGTGGGGATAGTTAGTACAAAGGAAAGATTAGCAAAACAATAGATTAACTCTGCATGAAACATCTCCTGGGTGTGTCCTGAAGATGCGTCCCAATAAAACCTATACCATACAACAGTCAAGGAATTCAAAACTGAAGAAGCTCAGCAATTAGCAGAGTTACCGTAAGTGAAGTGTGTATGTAATAGAAATGATAATGAAGCTCAAGAGTACTGACATGAGGGTAATTAGAATCATTATTTGTCCAACAAGTTCACTACCCAATTACCTATGATCAACAAACACTCCTAAAATACACAAAACTGTTCAGGTATCAGACAGATTTTTAGGTTTTGTTGTTTTTCCCCCCATAAACATCACAGCCATTGGGACCTACCTGGGAATTCCTGAGGCAGGTGCAAGAAGAAGAGGTGCATGAATCATCTGTGAAGAAAGTGGAGATTTTTAGTCTTTTTCATGAACAACTCTTGTCATGTGGAAGTGATTCTACAGAACTGTAGTTCAGACTTTTAGCATTTATTGATGAAGTGCTGATGGTTCTACCTGCCCAGAGTGTTCATGGCCACAGCACCCTGACTGACCTCTACATTGCTGTACAACACATAATTGCTGGATACAATGACTCAAACCCTGATGGACAGTTCTGCTAGGCCAACTTTACAAATGTTTACCCTTAACACTGCTTCTACACTCCACACCGCCCACTTCCAGGTCTACACTTAAGCCTGGGAGACCACACCCCTTTGGTTTCGTCAGATCCCTCCATGCTGCTACCCATTTACTAACAGAAGCAAAGGTCTAACAAGGAGGTCATGGGTTTCACTCCCTTCTCCAAGGAGACTTTCCCCTGTAGGTAGAGAATGGAAGCTGCTTTGGATAAAAGCATCTGCTAAATGCCATAAATGTAAATGGTCATGGAGTTCATTAGGAACTTTGTGAATGACTGTATACCAACCAAAACAGTTGATTCATGACTAGTTTAAGCCACTGCCTGGTCAAAATAAAAGTTCCAAAACACTCAAACAGCAATACATTCATAACGTTTTTGTTTGAGTACTAATGCTAATAAAGAAGACAAAAAAGTGAAGCTTTGGATGATACTAGATATACTTTCTGAGAAAGAATTTTGAGTCAGATAAAAATGGAAATGTGTAATGTTTACTTTGTGTGCTATTTTATTTAGTTTCATTAAGGCCAGATGAGATGATTCTGTCTCTGCAGAAACAGTGCAACTTAAACATTAGTCCTTCATTTCTGTGATGTATTGGCATGTATTATACCTCTTCACCAAAAGATGACAATACAACAGTATATGTTTCTGTTCTGGGAAGTAGAATGTCCTTCAGTAAAAAGTAGAAGATGGCATTGTGCTGAAATGGGTGGTTGACTTCTCGCCAAAACCCTTTGGTCATAGTAGAACGGTTTCGTTTTTACAAGCAGATTCAGGAGAAAGTGGAGATAGTGGCACAGTCCATGGCTGGGCTTATGAAACTTTTGGAACACTGAGTTTGGGTGAATCTTAGAGGAGTCCATCCAAGACCTATTGGTGTGTGTTAAATGCCTAGCCATGCCAGTTGAAGTTTATTGTCATATGTACAGAGTACAGTGTACAGAGCACAATGAAATTCGTACTTGAACACCCCCTTCACAGATAGAACATAGACATGAAAGACATGAAAGACAACACAGTGCAGCAATAGTAGTCTTAAGTTGTTTAAAACAGTGCAGCTGCTGTACCACGACGCAACACTTCCTGTGAGGGCGGACTCCACTGCACACCTGTAGAAGCTGGTGAGGACCGTGGTGGACACCCCAGCCTTCTTCAGGCATCTGAGGAAATGAAGTCTTTGGTGGGCTTTTTTGGTGATGGCTGCTGCGTGTTCTGAGGACTTCAGGTCAGCACTGAGGGTGACCCCAAGGAGCCTGAAGCTGCTGACCCTTTCCAC
>JBBPDE010032349.1:0-10338 GCA_037974605.1 Nannopetersius ansorgii
TTCAGTCCGTTATAGTAATGTTATGAGGGGCGTGAGGGCATGTTCTGATTTAGGACTCGAATGGCCTGAGGATAGAAACTCCTTGAGTTTTTCTGTTTTGGCCCTGATGGTGCGGAAGTGTTGAACCTTGACATTAATGTGAGACATAATTTGTTCCTGATCTACATTTAATTGTTTCCTCACAAATCTATTCATCCTGGTTCCGGCCTGGACACAGCGGCAAGGCGTCCGCAGCGGCAAGGTTTCCGAGGAGAGTCAGGTTCTGAAGGACAGGTGCCATCGAGGCGCTCCATGCGAGTTGTTTCGTTTGATTTTAATGAGCGGTTCCTTGGGAGAAACAGTCTGTGATGGGAACGCTTGCACTCAGTTTTGTGTGAGCGTTCGGGCTGAACCCGGCGTGCTGCGCCATAAAGAGCTGATTAGAGCGGGGGGGAGCCCTTATTAAGGCAGGGAACAGACGTGTTTAACTCTGAAGGTGGAGAGAACCCGTTCTGTCATCACCGACTGAGTTCTAAGTTGTTTTCTGCAGTTCAGGTGATGAAGGGCGTTTCTCGTTCTTCTACATTTCATTTGTTTTTAATTTTCATATTTAATTTCTCCTCTCTGGTTCTGTAGGTGTGTAGGTTTACCTGCTTTGTTCAAATGAGATTTTTCGTTTTTTCTCTCTCTGTCTCTCTCTGTCTCTCTCTGTCTCTCTCTGTCTCTCTCTCTGTGTCTCTTTCTCTCTCTGTGGTGTTGCCGCTGCTGCAGGGATGCGGTTGTCATGACGAGGGTCTCTGTGGAGCCCTGTCTGTCGGGGAGGTGTTCTTATTTTTCCAGGTCAGGGTGACGGTGTTGGGCGTGAGGCGGGGGGGCTGCAGGGCTGAGCTCAAGCAGGGGCTGAAGGAGCTGATTAGGGTTTCGGTGATGGTTGCTGGTGGTTCTCCATTCTAGTATTTGCTTTTCATCCGAGCAGTTACAGGACTTTCCTCAGTTCCTTGAGCCGTTGTTTGGATGGTGAAACTCCATCAGCAGCTCCTGATTTAATTTAATGAAGGACTAATTGAGCGGAACCAGGTATTTGAGGTATTTGATGAGAACTTTGATGTAATAGTGGGCTTCTGTGATGAGACGCTTGGGAATGATTAAGCGAAGACAAAGACCTGCATAAAATCACTATTTACACAATTAATATAACTTGTGTACATTCTTTAAAGCCAGACGGCTCAGTTAAACCGGTTTTAAATGAGATCTTCCCAGGCGTGTGAGACCTTTGCATAGTTCTGTATTTGGGTGTATTTGTGGAGTGACACAAGTTTAATCTAGTATAAAGTTTTAGATTGTATTTAAATGAACATTGAGCACTTTTGCAATTGGACTCTTCAGTTATCGTAAACCTGTAAATGACAACATTTGTTTGTATGTGACGACCTATTCATTAGACACAACCTCCTTGTATCTAGACTCATTTTCCATTTAAACAACTTCACTGACTGAACAAGTGCACTTTAGAGTCTATCAGTTTGTCTGCATCATCTGCCCTGTAACCCAGATCATCAATGACCAGGACTCTCAGGATACCTCAGGATACCTCGGGACCCCTCAGGATACCTCAGGACCCCTCATGACATCTCAGGATACCTCAGGATACCTCAGGACCCCATAGGACACCTCAGGACACCTCAGGACACCTCTTTTCTCCTTCATAATTACCAGACCTTTCCAGAGCGATCATCATTCAAAACCGGGCAGATCGCTGATGCAGGATTTTGTATCTTCAGGAGCACATGAGATCGGCCATCCTTTTTTAACATAAACCGAAAGCGTCCACGTGGCAGTCGGTTGGACGCCGACCTGGTTGGTGGAAGTCTGTGTGGAGTACAGTAACATTCCAAGAGCACACACGTATATTGAAAAAATGCATTGTTGTGATTTGTTACAAAACAAGCCTAAAAATGCCTATTTTTACAGTGTAAACCCTAAATCTGCTCCCAGAACACTTTAATTTAATTTCAAACTCAGCTTAATACATTACCCTTAAAGAAAATGTAAAGGTAAGTAAATAATCAGAATCAGAAAACTTCATTGCTTAAATAAATGATTAACGGTTAGCATTAGCAACATGCAAAGACTTGTAAACAAAAGAAAAAGATAGCTCTTTGTGCTAATGCTCAGTTAAGTCAAGGACAAGGTAGGAAATACTGGTTTATTTGTGTGTGTGTGTGTGTGTGTGTGTGTGTGTGTGTGAGAGAGAGAGAGAGAGTGAGTGATTTGGTGTGTGAGAGGGAGAGAAAACCTGTTAGTATTAGCGGTAAACATTAGCAGCGTGCCCAAGACTTGGTACACAAAAGAAACATTGAAATAACTCTCTCTACTCACATGTTTAGGCAGAGCACAGCTTACTAATACTAAATAAACTGAGATAACTGTTGAAATTGGGTTGGGGGTAAAACACTAAAATACGAGGACAAGACACGGAGCAGTCATGCTATATGCTGCAGCAGCTTCTTCTTCTTTTTATGGCGGTAGAAAACTTTCAAGTGTATTACTGCCACCTCTGGAGTGGTGGAGGAAATAAAGTTCGGTTCTCAGAAAAAACATGAGGATGTTTGCAGTTTCTGCGTTATTGTGGGGCTTTCTGCATAAAACGACAAGTTTGGTTCTTTAAAAAAATCTGATTGTTACTGAATCTGCGTAAAACTGGGGGATTACTGTGTTTTGAGTGATGCAGAGGGTTTCGCTCTGATAGGCTGGTGTGGCTTGTCATTTGCATAAGTAGTTTGACCTGTGGTGACCCTAAAGGGTGTGAATGGTGGCCGTGGGAGTTTGGTTCTCTCTCTCCTGATAAATGCATTTATATCCTTCCCGTAACATTTGAAAGCATCATTGATCCAGCTGGTTTAGGCATCGTCCTGTTCAGCGCGATCTCCATTCTGACGTTCTGGTTTGTGTCCAATAAATTGGATGTAAGATCAGATAACACGCTGAACATGATAAAGCCTAAACCAGCTGAATTAATGACCCTTTCGAAGGCGTTTCCCTGCGCTCTCAGATATTAAATGGCCTCGTTTTTTCAGTCTGTAATGCGTTTAGGTCCATACTGGTTTCACTCAACGTGACTGAATGAAGTCCAGAGACATGAATTAGCCTGAGTGCAGACAGACATTCTGGAGCACAAGCGTGGCTTTATAACCCACTTAAACGGGAGATTTTTCACCGGCCGGTAATTCCTGTAATGGGGACATTGTGATATTTTGAAAATCATATTAATATCTGTGGTGAGGAACAGGGTCAGGCAGACAGAAGACCCCTCTCTCTGGTCTGTGTGTCATGCTCCGTTAAAGCAGGGCAGAAGGAAAGCGTGGGCTTTGATTGGATAGTGGATAAGATGGCTGCCTTCCGATTAGGAGAGTGAGGTTCGGTTCCTATACTGGGCGGTCTTGCTCAGGAACCCAGTGGTGGTGTTGAAGGTAGGATTCGAACCCATGACCTCTTGGTCCGGAGGCAGTTATTCTACCTGCTAGACCACCACCACCATTCACCTACACAGGGCTCCAGACATAAATAATAAACTTAGGAGATCCTAAACACAAAATATTTGGGAGCCAAATTGTTTTAGGAGCCATAATCTCTGCATGGCTGTGTTTCATGTTTACGGAGGACAAAAATGCACCCATAATACACACACACACACACACACACACACACACACATACATATACTCAGTTCTAGGCAAAAGTCTTAGGCACCTGAAGTACAAGTAAACATGGATGTGTTCTGCTCGGTTCTTCCACTTCAGTCAGTGCCCCTAGGCTACCAGAGGCAGCTGGTAGCCTAGTGGTAGCCTAGTGGTTAGGGCATTTGCCCTGCAACCAGAAAGTCTGGGTTCTATTCCCAAGACCGCTAGGCACCGCTGAGGTACCCTGAGCAAGGTACCGTCCCACACACACAGCTCTCCGGGCGCCGTGTTCCTGGTTGCCCCCTGCTTCACTTGCTGAATGGGTTAAATGCAGAGGTTGAATTTTGTGCTGTTCACACTGTGTGCTGTGGTGTGTTCACGTATGACAAATGTTCACTTTCACTGTTTGTTGTTTTGATGTTGATTCTCCGAGGCCACGTGGGGAGGCGTGACCATACAGGACGCGCTGGTTATTCTGGAATGTGTTCCCTCCCTCACCTGCAGCCGTGACCAGGTGAAGCCCACAGCCATTTCCAGCTTTCCAGCTTTGAAGTGAGTTCACGGGCACCGCTGAGCAGGAGGCAGGTCATACAGGGGGTCCTCGAGTTCCGACACAGATCCGTTCCTTCGACACTGTGGCCTCAGTCACTTACTGATCCTAACACAGTAAAATCACTAAAATACAACTGAGCCACCGAAAAAGGAAAAGGACATAAATATACTGTACTGCTGGGGCAACTGGTGGACTAGTGGCGAAAGCGTTCACCCTGCAATCAGAAAGTTGTGGGTTCAAATTCCAAGACTGCTAGTGGGACCACTGAGGTACCCTTGAACAAGGTACCCACACACTGCTCACCGGGCGCTACCACACTAGTTATGGAAGTGAGCATCGTAAATTCAAAACAATACTGTCGTTGCCCCCTGTACCTGAGGATCCTCTGTGCCTGAAGACCTGTACCCGAGAACTTCTTGTACCCGAGGACCCCCAGTACCCGAGGAACCCCTCTGCCTGAAGACCCCCTGTGCCCGAGGACCCCCTGTACCTGAGGACCTGAGGACCCCCTGTAGTTGATTGCTTCGAAAGGAAAGCTGGTCTGTGGATGGAGATTGTGGAACTGAAGCCAGAGCAGTGCAGGATCTGTGGAGCGTATCTACCCCAGCGTCCGCGCTCTAGATAAACACACTATCAGCGTCAGGTGAGATCCGTGTGCTTAAGGTGGGCCGTGACCATCGGTCATCTACCCCTCCCTTCGCCCGGTGGGTCAGGGCGGCTTTACGAGTGTGTATGTGTGAAGATCAGCCATGTGTAGCTTGGTGGAAGCGGGATGTGGGTTTTGTTCCCCTGGAGAAGGAACCTGTTCTAACATGCTGCTAATTCAGAGAAAGCCTGACTGGAACAGGCTGCGGTGTGTTGAATCAGATCGCATCTGCGGAAAAGAAATAAACAGGAAATAAATTAACAAAACATGCTGGTTGTCAGTTGCATATGGAAGACACAGATATCACGGGCTGCTGCTATGCAAATAAACCACACCGGCGTTAATCATAGCCTGTTTATACTGGAGTGTGACACATGAAAGGAAAAGGGAGTGGAGGAGCAGCAATCTGCTTCTCAGGCGTGTGGAACCGCAGGCAATTAAAGAAGAACGTTCCGCTGCCCTGAGGAAACCAGGTCCACCTGAGACAGAACCGGGGTGACGCCGGAGTGAAAGGGCGAGAGAGTTCATTACTGGAACACGGAACTGGTTAGTGTTTCACCAGCAGCCGTGACTAAGGTGACCTGGAAGGAAGACGCTGGTAAACCTGAGAAGAATTAAAATTTTACTGCCACTCATTTAATATACTGAAGGACTCACACCCTCACTTTTTATATGAATATAATATGTAAACATGTATATAATATGTAAATATTTCACATGTTCAGTCCTGAGAGTTTGAGAGACGTCACAAATCCAGTGGATCTTGTCCTACACTCAGGGACAGCAAAGGTGACGTCATATCACAGTAACAATGAGCCGAGGATTCATTGGAAACCCACACTTTAACGTTGATCGTGGTGCTCGTTTGTGGTTGCTGATGCTCCCGTGTGGTTGCCGGTGCTCGCCGGTGTGGTTGCGTGACCCAGCGCATCCTCAGAGATGGAGGCCGTAAAGAGTGGCCGTTTGAGTGATTAGGGCATAGAAATCATAAAAAACATAAAAAAGGCTTTGTTTCTGCAGAAAAATCATGAGGTCAGATGTGCCACTGTGTTCTTTACAAGTGGGGCCTGAAAACTCAACCCCATAATGTGGGAAGGGCTTAGAGGGAGAGGTCATTGCAGGTCAATTGTGGATGTAATCAGACTTGTTCATGTAAATCTTTTTTTTTTAAATTATTATTATTATTGTTGTTGTTATTGTTATTATTATCATTAGCATTATTAGTAGTAGCTGTAGTATTGTTGTTGTTGTTGTTGTTGTTATTATCATTATTATTATTATAACTCCAAGATTTGCCGCATCTTCTTCTAAGAAGATTTGAGGAATCATTACAGTTCCGACTCTTAACACAGGCACTATAAACCCTCTCCTTCTTAGTGAACAGGTTCTGGATCAGATGGTCAGATTTAACTTTGTTTAGAACCTTTTTGTCCAGATTCTGGACTGGTGAGGTGGACGTTCTCTCCACTACCTTCAGTAAAACTCCAGGCGAGGTCACTGGGGTTTTTTGGAGGAACGGTGTTCCTTCTTAGAGACTCACACAACCAGTTCTGGCAGACCATGATGGCCCAGCGCTCCCCTCACTTTAACATGTGCCACCAGTTCTCCACCAGCTCCCTTCAGCATTAATGCACCGCAGAGTGAAAGGACCCACTGAGAGAGCTGTAGGTGCTGCTCTTCTTCTAGGAATGCATTACTGTCCACGCGAGTTCCCCTAAGTGCTCAGCGCTGATATCCATTACTGCATTACTTTAATGTGCCGCCCAGATGTGTATCGACTTGTGTAGTTAACCGGTGCCGGCTTTCAGGAAAGACTCGTTTTATTGTTTTATTAGAGATTGTGGTTTATGTCTCATTAACGGGCAAACATTGGAGCTGTGTGTGTGCCGCCCGGATAAACGGCCATTATGCATCAAAGGCGAACCCTCGCCTGAGTTATGTGCCTTCGCTTTATTTAAAAACGGTGTGAGACAGTTTCCACGAATCTGTCAGGCTGCGGAGCGGCGAGACTTCGGCGTCAGAGTTATTTTTCTTGGCTGGAGGGTGTCTGGATCACGCCAGTTACAACGTATGGTCTGTTTTTCTTGCGCTGACTGTTGTTAGTTACATTCTGGCGGCCGCCGTCGTGTAGAGCGGCACGTGTTGACGTGCGGATGTACATTTTTAATCCGACCGCAAGTGATGTCGTATCGCTAAATCTGACCTCCTCCATTCATCACTGGATAATGAGAGCGGCGCTCTCGTTACTGTTGAGAGATTAACGGTTCAGACTGTGAGCTCGAGATAAAGAGTGTGGAGATACGGGTGTGATGGGAAGTAGAGAAAAATAAAAGAAAGTTATGGAGTGTTTTCAGGTACGGGTCTGGTGTTTCAGCCTCGACTGTGTCAATGTGGGCTTTTAAAGCTCAAGCGTAATTTTTTGTCTTAAATATGGTCTCCAGACCTGTCGCCATTATTATATAATTACCCAATCACAGTGACCGGAGCTGATTGGAACCGACCGTTTACTGCATTCATTGCTGTTTCAATTCTGCGCCCATTCATTACACAGACTGTCAGCTCGAGACGCCTGGCGCTAACGAATATCCATTCAACTTACCAGAAACCGTCTGAAGGAAAAACTGTACGGAACGCCTTTGCGAGATGTTCGATCAGACCAGCATGCCTGAGACCTGCCGGAGTAAGAATGTGGTTCAAAAAAGGTCTTTATTTCAGTCACAATAGCAGTTTTTCACACACTAGAGATTTTCTACATTTGCAAAATACACTTGATATTCTTCACTTATAAATGCATTTGGAATTTTTTCACTGTTTGAGTTCCTTTATTAGCTAGAAAATGTCATTTTTTTTATTATTCATCACTACAAACCAACCCTAATATAATTATAATGATAGTGAGGATCTCCAGACCAGTGTTAGATTTTTAAGGAGCTATTAAGTGCTGAAACAGTAACGAGTGCATTTAAAGTTAAAGGACGGTCTAGAATTTGACTCTGTATCAGCAACAACCAGTTAATAGGAGTCAGACCTGCACTGTTACAGATTCTCTCATCTTAGAAAGGAAACTGACTTTATTTCACACATTTTCATTTAGAGCTGCTCAACCAACACCTTTCAGTTTAACCAGAATAAAAACCTGCAGGTTCTGGAATAAATAAAAACTTCTTGACTGGTGATTCAGATCAGCCAAGTGAATTAATGTCCAATTAATCAATTAATGAAGAGCTGACGAGTCAGATCACTGTTATTAGTTAGAAATCACATGATCAGTATTCACTGTAGACCAGATACAGCTTAGCTTGCTTTAAACAGGAGTGTTGATAGTATTGATTAGTCTGTGAATGGTTTCCGTGTTTCAGAAACATCCTTTCATCACTCAGACCAGTAATTTCGTCAGATTTATTTCCGGCTGCCGCTCTCTCAGCAGGTTCCTCCTGAGGACTGTTGGCCATCATTTTGCCGTCAATTGCTTAAGCAATTATGTCGCACCATTGTTAGTTTCCACTTAAAATGTCATGCTGTCGACGGGCAAAGTCTCGCGCTGGCAGACGTCTCTGATGCCTCCTCTGAAATCTGAAACGTGAACTTCGCTGTGTTAGTGTTCAGAGGCCTCATGCCATGGCAACCGCTTCCTAAAGATATAAAAATAGTATGGAAATGCTGTGTGTCTCCATACAGTGCTTACATGGAATATAAGCTGCTTTAAAGAGCCCATTATTAATTCATTCTTTCTGTAAAACCAAGAAATATTAGCACTTTTTCTTCATCACTGCAGGGTAACCTATCAGAGCAGTCCTTCAGGAAGCCTGAAGAACTGTTCCTCAAGAACACACTAATTTACAAGAATGTTTGGATCTCTGGAAGCAAAATATGAAGAGCTGAGGGATTTAAGATGTTTGCACAGTGCTGTAGGTCCAATTAATGATCTTAATTGATTCCTTTCTAAGATGAGAGAATCTGTAACAGTGCAGGTCTGACTCCTATTAGCTGGTTGTTGGTGATACAGAGTCAAATTCTAGACTGTCCTTTAACTTTAAATGCACTCGTTTTGTAATCTGTCCAGGAGTCCAGTGAGTGATCCAGAGCAGGGTTGCCAGATCTGAGCGACAGTTTCCAGCCCAAACTCAACTAAGACCCGCCCACTTCAATAAAAGACAGCCCAAATCTCCACCTAGCAAAAAACTTGTGTTGAACGTAAAAGTATAGACGTAGCCTGATAAAGAGCATGACGTTACAAACAAGCTTCATTGTCAGCAAAAAATTATAACTATTTTGTCAGTCACACGCAGTTTTTATACAACGGATCTTGCCTTGAAGTTTATTACTCTTTTCTTGAACTGAAGAATGTTGAACACGAATAACTATGTACAGTCCATTAAACGCAAACATGAGGCTAATACATGGAGGAAATCCCCCAAACACTTGCTGGGGAGGATTGAAACTGGCTGATGTCACCCGTTCCTGCAGCAGACCCTGTTGGTCCAGCAAAAGACGTAACACACAACGAGACTTGTGTTTTTTTTGTGGCGCCATGTTCCTTCAAATCATTAAGTTGCGCTCAAATTTCTGTTACAATACTTGCAGCAAGCTTTGGAGTCATCCTCTGGCACAGGGGCAACCCAGCAGTTTAGTCCCGCACAAGTCTCCCATTCCTTTCTGTAAAGTTTTTTGTATTTTCCCCACTTCGACATGATGCTATCTCTAGGTAAATCACCTCTCTTTGACTTGGTTGAACCTTTTGGCGTTTATAACAAGTGACCAATACAATTTCACAGTGAGGTTTGGTTAACCAATGACTGTCACTGATTGATGTCATGTCATATTTGACAGATTTTCTGAATGAACTACTTGTGACGGCTGACTAGACAGCTAAGTGACGTACTTTTTTATGTTTCTCCATATAATCACCATTGTTTTTTAAAATATATTCTTAGTATATTTGTAAAATATATTTTTTAAATGATAATACTGACAATAAAACCCGCTAAATATTTTAAAAAGCAGCCCAAATTTTATAGACCCGCCCAATGTCAGTTTTCCCAGCCCAGCATGACCAAAAGAAGCCCAAATGGACGGAAAACCGCCCAATCTGGCAACACGGATCCAGAGTAACACTGGAGCAGGTTTTCTTCCAGGAGTTAATAAATACACACTCTTACAAACACAGCTGTTACTTGCCAAACCATCGTAATTAGAACATTCACACACACTCTCTCTCTCTCTGTCACTCTCTGTCTATCTCTCTCTCTCTCTGTCTCTCTGTCTCTCTCTCTCACTCTCTCTCTCTCTCTCTCTGTCTGTCTCTGTTTCTCTTTCTGTCTCGCTCTCTCTCTCTCTCTCTATCTGTCTCTCTGTCTCTCTCTCCCTCTCTCTCTCTGTCTATGTCTGTCTCTCTCTCTCTCTGTCTCTCTCTCTCTCTCTCTCTCTCTCTCTCTCACACTCACACACACACACAGTCACAAACTATATCACTGTATCAGA